>JAJAGP010001613.1:125165-165585 GCA_025084515.1 Ancistrus triradiatus | reverse complement strand
TACTTCACATTTTATTTGAACTTTGACTCCATGACTGTAGTTTCGCTCTTAGATTTATCATCTACGCCGCCCAAGGAGGTTGGGTCCCTTTTTGAGTCTTGGTCCTCCCAAGGTTTCTTCCTAGAACTAGGGAGTTTTTCCTTGCCACTGTCGCCCGAGGCTTGCTCAATTTGGGATTGGACGTAGCTATTAGGAGATAATCTAAACTTGTAAAGTTGCTTTGAGACAATGCTCCATTGTAAAAAGCGCTATATAAATAAATCTGACTTGACTTGACATGACCTTTTCCAGTCATCTACTGTCAAATGTTTGCATGTCTTAGTCCACACCTAGAATTCTGTTTTGATTACCTTCTTGAGAAGTGGTACCTCCTTATCACTGGAGACCAGTGCTTTGAAGCCTTCTTCTGACTGTACTTTTGCTGATTACAGTGGCTCACTTTATTCAGTACATTCTGTATCATGCAGAATCTCCTCTTCTGTCTCTCAGCTTTATGTATTAATCTGCCTGACCATGGTTTGGATTCAAATGATGCAGTTTTTGCAAAGCATACTAGTGTGCCATGCACTGCCCCCTCAGAGACCTTCAGTTTAGCCATGCATTGAAAAACTATTCGACTTCTGACACGTTCACTTAATTCTAACACCAGATTTCCCACTGTCACAATGCTACTTAGTACAAAATGTTCTGATGAAATCCTGAAGTGCTGTCATATTTTAATATGTGAGCAATAACTGCAGAAGTATTAACTTAAATAAGCTTCTGATAAGTAGATAAAATCCACCTTAATGATGTCTGGGCATGTGCTTAAATAGAAAAGATAAGGCAAAAGAAAATCTGACTTTACGCCCAATGTTTTGACATGGCCAATTAAAAAATATGCTTACTTTCTTTTCAGTACAAGTGTCAAACACTGAAATTCTCAAATGCATGTAAACAATCCCAGGATTCAATGCTTCACTCAAATTGTTGTTCTTATTCCACACTCACCAATCACTTTATTAGGTACACCTCCCTTGTTGATCAGTTCCACTTACCTTTGTAGTCCTACAATTACAGACTGTAGTCCTTCTATTTATCTACATATTTTGTTAAGCCCATTTACTCTGCTCTCTAATAGTCAGGACCCCAGATTTCCACAGATAAGGTATTATTTGGTTGGTGAATCATTTGCAGCAGTGACACTGATGTGGTGGTGGTGTGTTGGTGTGCATTGTGGTGGTATGAGTCGAGCAGACACAGCAGTGCTGCTGGAGTTTTCAAAACACTCAGTGTCACTGCTGGACTGACAATAGTTCACCAACCAAAAATGTCCAGTCACCAGCATCCCATGAGCACTGATGAAGGATTAGAGGATGCCTAACAAACTGTGCAACAACAGATGAGCTACTGTTTCATACTTTGCATCTACAAGATGGAGCAATATGGAGTGAGGGAACACAGTGTTGTCATAACATCACAACACACACTAACACACCACCATCACACCAAATAGTACCTGAACTTGTGGTGAACCTGTGGGAGTTCTGACCATTCAAGAATAGAGTAAAAGGGGACGAACAAATTATGAAAAGAAATAGATGGACTACAGTCTGTAACTGTAGAACTACCAAGTGCATCTATATGGTAAGTGGAACTGATCAAATGAACAAATGAGAACAATGAGAAACAAAGAGTTGTTAATAAAGTGATCAGTGAGTGTATGATTGTAATGAAAAATATTGTACTAAACTTGAAAAAAATGTCAAGCAGAAGCATTTTACTAGTGGTCTGACTTTTGGCCCTCACTGTACACTTACCCTGAAGTCTTTCTAGCATCCATGTATACTCCACTACACTAGAGTTCTAACATCTAACCACAAACACAGCATTTTGGATTTGTTTTAAACATATTTAAAACATAACACACAAATATCCCATTAAAATCATGTGATTTAACCGTGTTAATGATTACTATAAGACACTTACTGTCACATTTCATCCCTTGGTGGATGAGTCCATACAGCAGCGAGCCACAGTGATCACAGAAGGTTGGGCTGCCATAGGTATGAATCTTGAACTTGTGCTTGCTTCTTGGGTCCTGAGAAGGCAAAATACAGTAAGTGAGCTCCATACGACCACAGAGCAAGGTTAATAAAACAAAGTACAAAGTGCATTTTAACCAGACATGGACAGCATCATAAGGTAATCTGAAATGACTGTACTGTTAACATCACACTACATAGTAATACGTAATACTCTAGCCCAGTGGTACCGCCCATTATCAAACCAAAACCTCCAAGTACCACCTATGAGTCTCATCACAGAAAAACATACACCGCGGACACACTTGTACACAGTAGGCATATTTAGCAGAATCTACAGGTTTATCCTTCAAATGCATGTTTAGTACTTTAGCGCTTAGATGTGCTGTTTTCATGCTCTCACTGCTGAGAATCTCACAGCACACAAACCAGTGGTCTTAGTCCTTCCGCTGTCCCACTATAGGCGAATTCCAAACTTAAACTTGCATTATTCCATCTCACAGTACTTTTTCAGAGCTTGCTAACTCTAGCAGTGCTATCTGTGTCTAAATTAGCAGCTGCTGATGCAAGGGTGGGTGATG
Organism: Ancistrus triradiatus; assembly: GCA_025084515.1. Classification (NCBI taxonomy): domain Eukaryota; kingdom Metazoa; phylum Chordata; class Actinopteri; order Siluriformes; family Loricariidae; genus Ancistrus; species Ancistrus triradiatus. Next base: position 162,980 of record JAJAGP010001613.1, on the reverse strand, counting down.
ATTTGATCATCAATGCATTCAACAGGCACTTTGGGCTCATTGCTCCTGGTATCTGCTACCTTCAGCCATGATATAGTGGCTAATTCATTAAAGGCATTTATTTTTAACTACTGTTTCAGATAAATACAAAATAAAAATTTTGGGAAGCAGGTAGACTTAATGAACTACACGATATAGACTTAATGAACTACATTGTCTGTGTGGCCCACATGGTATTTTCTAAACAAAGCAACTGAATTTTATTAAAGCAAAACTATGAATAATCTGAAACTCAAGTAATTTACACAAAAATTTTGGATTTTTAATAATGACATAACTCCATTTTCTGAGGTCATCTGGATACCACCACCTCGTGCTCCTTCAAAAACCACCAGTCGTTACGCGTACCACAGTTTGAGAACAATTGCTCTAGCCCATCAACTCAGGGACCCAGGTTGGAGTTCCAGAGGTGCCTATTGGCTATGTTGATGCAGGGCAGGCTGGTTGAAGGACCATCCCCCGGCACTGCAACAGCAACCCATATTCAGGCCATCCAGGCACCAGAACCCATACGTCCCTGACCAACAGATGCGGTGAAAACGTTGTCTAAGGACAATCCTCTTAACAAATAGAAAAAGATCAATTTTTACAGCGGACTGCTTCAGTATGTCAACTGCAATGCAAAAGCAGACTGAATTTACTAGCTGAAAAAATACTAGGTCCATCCTTAACCTCAACCATACCTCAAGCCATTATCTGAGATGAACAGTATTGACTTCTGCTCTTACTGAAACACTGTATCCTCATTTACATAATGGAGGACAACCATGATGAGAGGTCAAACACTAGAAAAAGGTTTGTAGAGCTTAATCACAAGTCCTTGGCTTTTTATTTAATAGGAAAGCAGCTTCTATATAGGGCAACTAATTAATCTGCCTCAGACAGGTGAGAGTTTAAATTTGCCGTGGTGGTGGAACTGAGGATCCTGCTGCCTGTGTATAACTTAATTTTGGCTGAATCATTAATCTCATGGTTTGGACGAGCAACCAAGCTTCAGATTCTCTGCTTTCATCCAAGAAAAAAGAAAGCATTACTAGTATTCTGTGTACCAGTACACTGTGTACTCATTATTCAACAGAGAACAAGTCAGGAAGAATGGACACAAGGAAAAAAACTGATTCAGAATGTTGGGCCTTTTTGGCACAAATGAATGAGACTACATAGAGGTGAACATTATTTATTTGGCAGATATTTTATTCAAAGAGACTTTGATTTTTTGAGGGCTACAGGTTGCATCTTTGCATCAGATGGTCCACAGAGAGACAGTCCAATAAAACTGGATGTTTAACTACCAGATTCTTGCCCATTATATCCATGTAAAGGTGCAAGGATTTGAATACATCTACAAAAACAAACAACAATAACAACAAAAAACTACTTTAATTTTGGCGTGTCATTTTGGATATACTCACTTAAGGGTATTCTTAGTTGTGATATCCTATAACAATGGTTCCCAAATTGTTTCTGCAGTGTCTGCTTTTGTGGCTATGAATATCTGAGCTACTTCTACCTTTTGTTCTTAATGCTTAACAGTATTTCAGTTGGCATGATGGAACAAAGCTTAGTGCTGTTGCCTCACAGCTCCAGAGACTTGGAAGTTAGAGTTATGGATGCATGTGTGGAGATTGCATGTTCTCCTCTTGTCAGTTTGGGTTTCATTTGGGTCCATACTCCAGTTTCTTTCCACATTCCAAAGACATCAACAAGATTATTGGTGTCTCTTATTAATTATCAAGTGCCCCAGAGTGTAAACCTGACTCTACACATGGTATAAATCACCTAGTGCGAGTACAATATTAGACTGCTGTGCCACTCGAAAGCCACCAATAGCAATTTGCAATGACAAAACTCAGCTGTAAGGTGGAAGCGTTCCTATAAGAAATGTAAAACCCATGATGCTCACATTTGTGAAATAACCAGATTGTTCTTTAATGTCTCAGCCTTTATTTGTGTTAAGGTAGTATATGCACAACTGAGGTAATTACCAGTATGAGTCACTGTAGGGTTCTGAATGTGTATATTCAAATCCTAGAGGTTTTTTAATGGATTTGTATCCATTAGACTACACCCTGAACTAAACCTATCAACCAATTCAGTCAACTGTATTATTTTAGGCTGAGACTTTAAAAACTTTGTCGAGAACAAATTTTCACATAAGGAATAATGTAAATTGAATCAATCCATTCCAGACCCCCAGAAAATCCATAAATTCATCATAAGTTAAATGCATCATGAACTGAGGGGTTTAATGACTGTTTGGTAGAGCGGCATATACTATATATTAGCAGAGCCTATGATAAGTAAGTCAACATTTAAAACTCCTACATTAACCTAGAGTTGGTCAAAACCATTAACAAAAAAAGCATATATTATAATAAAGCGTTGAAAAACCTCAAGTAATTTAGTGAGTAATGGATTGAAAGTGAAAAGTAAAAGCAAAACACTATTGATGAACTCTGGGCGCTAGCATAGCAGCTAGGCTAACTGCAGTTTGGCCTGAAGTATTCAATTCCTGTTTTGCTTTTGGTTGGCTCTTATAAACTAACCTTTTTAGGACCCATGGAGACTTGTGTGCACCAAGAATACAGTACTGCAGATGTAAAATAAAATAAAAAAAACATGATAAATGATAAATGATAAATAGTGGAGATCTCTGAGCAACCACTGTTGTGAATCTGAATCACTGTGTACTGAACCATGAATTGAGTTTAGGCTGAAAGGACTCATACAAATTTAAGCAAGTACTGAGCAAACGACGAGAACCAAGACAAATCTTTCTAGTCAAAATGCTGTGGTTCAATAAGCATTATGGGCAATAATAAGCTCTGTACATTTACTCAACTTCTCCTACAAAGACATTACACTATTAATAACAGATATGTCCAGGCATATTGCAGCAACACCTCAAGTTCACATTTATCAGAGCTTAAATAACACAAATATCAACCATCACTTATGATTGCATTCCTTTAAGCTACTGGCTAATGACATGTTATTTTATGTTAGAAATGTTACTGAATGACAAGACTGGCATGCCAGCTTTCTCCAGTCGGAGTGAGATTGGGCAGTAAGTCATTAGCTGGGAGATCCGGAAGCCTCCAATTAAAAATGCTGGCCTTTTAAAATAGCTTGTTTGGCTCTAGTCTATTTAAGTTGTCCTCAAGCTTCTATTAAGCCCTTTTTTGTTTTGGGAGGGGAAGGGGGGGGGGGTGTTTGGGGTTTGCCATGATCAAGGCTTGAGGACAACTACCTGTGCAGACCGTCAGCCACTGAGCCTATGAAAAAGCATAATGATCTGTTTCCTAAATCTCACTCTTTTATCTGGAGCCAATATTAAGTCTAGGGCAACAGTGGCAAGGATAAATTCTCCAAGACGTTAATGCATATAATGCCTTATATAATGTGGATTTTTGGGGGGTCTGGAACGGATTCTTTCAATTTACATCATTCCTAATCAAAACAATTTGCTCTGTATTTCTTTTCAGTTAACGACAAAAACCGAGGTACCACTGTATACATTATTTAACTGATCAAGTGGTCACTCATATTGGAGTAGTCTGTCAGTTTTGGGATTTTTTTTCTGAACCAATTTGCTTCTTTTGGGATTGTTCCCATAGACCTGGTTGCTTGTGAATCTGGAGGAATCTGGCAACCGGAATTATACACCTCACCTGCGACATGGCTCGTTCACAAACAAACAGCACATCTCAGTTTTTGCAACACTATATAGAAAGCTGTAAGAAGGGCAGCATTGCATACTACTAGAAACCATTAATAAAAAAAGATGAAGATCCATATTTGCTGGTAAAATGAGTCCGTGTTTACACAACGCCATGGCAGGAAGTCTGAAGCCAACGTCACATCGTTTTGTGAGATTATTGGCTGGTTGTAAAGTAGAAATCTGATTATGGTCCGGGTCATGTACATTATTTGATTACCCAAGTGCGAGTGTGAGTAAACACACTTAATGTCTTCTGGTTGAGGATAAGCTCAGGAGTGTGGTACACTGCCAGTGGCAACCTGGTTTCCATTATCCATCTCTCTCCCCTTATTAACTTACCTATGCGCACTACGTTTCTACTTTTTGTTTTCACATTCTCATTATCGCACCTTCTTCCTTTATCTACCCTCTTCCGATACTTTTCTTTTTTATTCAGTATTGACTCGCCCACTCTTTATAGCACTGCAACAGATCTGATTACATTGGTTTTATAGAGAGGAGGAGGGGAACTGAAAGAAATTGACTCTAAAATCTTCTTTTGGTCTGTCTTGTCACTCTTTGGGCATAACAGAAAGATTGAAAGAGAAGGCAGCACTGCTGGAAAGACTGAAGGGAATTCTACATTGCCCTCAGTCATGACTGGTTATTTCCTGTTCTATTTCCTGACAACTTCTTTTCTTCTGGACTCATTAGGGATTCCTATAAATAAGCATCTGTTTTTACTTATCTTTACAGTCCTCTGTGCATTTCCAATTCTTCTATCATATAGCTAATCTCTGTGGTCCATTTTTAAAATATTTTATAGTTATGATTATGGATTATTCGCTTGTCTGCTGCAGAGGCACAGCTACAGAATGGGCAAAGCAGGGAATTCAATGCAGTTCAACATTTTCTTCTTAAATGTCACTGATTCTATTAATCCTATTGATTAAATATTTATAAACTAGGTGATATAGAACATATTCCACTCTCTAAATCCTGTTTTATCTTCTTCATGCCATCCTTTAGAACAAGATGACCTTGTAAAGTCTACAATCTTTGTGAATGAAAAAACATTGAGCAATTACTTCGTCTTCTAATGTAGTTGTGTAATTTATGTGTCTCATGAAATTGCATTCCAAAATGGAAAGTTTGGCTGCCGTCTGGGCAGTGGTGCACCAGTCCACTCTGCAGAGTTACATAAACAAGATCTGCATGCAGGAGTCATTGCTAGGTGACATGAAAAAGTCAACGTCTAAAATATGCAGCATGAAGCCAGGGATGGTCTGCAATCAATTTCAAAGAGAATACCTTGCCAACTGTTAAGCCTGTAAGTGGTTCGATTATGCTGGAACAGCCAGAGTCAATAGAAAGATAGATAGAAAATGGATTCAACCAAATATCAACAAAACCTATAAGCAAAATGTTACACAGTGATGGAACCGATGCTTAAATGAGCTTGCCAATAATAAGTCAACAAATCAGAATAAACCCTAAACTGGTCCAAGACTCGAAAGATTCCCAGACATGAATATTATTAAAATCTTTGAGTTGATCTCAAACACCCCAAGTATGCAAGTTTTGGAACCATATAGAAGGACAAAAACTACAAATGTAAGCAGGTTTTCCATCCACCAAGTGTTTGCAAATTTTGAAATTTTTTCACAAGGAAATACATGAATGGAAAAAATCCAAAATTCAAAAATGTTATATTAATTTTTATCTGTTAACTAAAATGTACCTGATTACATGGATAATTCAATCAATGAATGAAGAGGCAGGATGTGTAAACCAACGGACGCACAATTTAGCCTTGAACCCAGCCATTAAAGCATTGTAAATGGTTGTAAAGATTATTCCATTAAAAGACTGAATTAAATTCCTCCATTCTTGTTTGTTTCAATGCCACCCCTAATTGTTGCATCGTTCGCATTTTTTCCAGCCAAAATTTCCTAAATGCCCATTACGTTTGGAAACACTTGGATGCAAACCTGGCAACAGACTGACAGAATGACCAACGCTTTGAACATGTCAAATTGTATCCATGTTTCATTTTTACCCAGTAACATGAAATAAAATTACCATTTGCATCCTAATGTTTTTGGTCAGATGAGACAGTTTTTTTTCCACTTAACTGAGTGTTTGTTCATACAGAAAAGAACTTAATCCTCAATGACTAGCATGACGGAAGGTGATATTCTGAGGCTGCTTTCCCCTAAAAGCCCTGGGAACTTGTCAGGATACAGGATGTCATGGACTCCACGCAGTGCCAGGAGATATTAAATGAAAATCTGGCTCCCTCTCCCCAGAAGCTACAACTTTGTCATGGTTCGATTTTGAGCCAAAACAAACATTCAAATACACACAAAAACGACTCAACAACCACAGAATCGGGCTTTTGACATGGCAACCTGGCCTGTGACCTATACCGCATTAAACTGTGGGTGAGCTGAAGAGATGAATCCACAAGAGTCGGCCGCAGAAGAGATTATGTATTGAGGAGTGTCTCGAATTCTTTGTCCATGTGGTTTTCCTCTGGGTACTCTGGTTTCCTTTGATATTCCATAGATATGTTAGGTTAATTGGTTTCTGTAAATTGCCTAAGTGTGAGAGTGCGCTTGACAGGTGCAGTTGTAACCTTGTTCCGATCATAGATGTACATTACTGAACAAAAGTCTTAGGACACCACTAGATTACATATACCAGTGTTTTATATATATAAATATATACAAAAGGAACACCTGTAAGCTTCACCGAGATGCCAAGTTGACTCTTCTAATGTCGGAAGAAGCTTGATCAGGAATGGTCTTTTGGAAGGGTAGCAGCCAAGAAACCACTTTTTTGGAAGGGGAATGGGGTGAAAGGGCCAAGATATAAAGCTCACAAAGAGTGGAATAGAGATCAGTAGAAAAGAGTATTATGGTGTGAGGAATCCAAGTTTGAAATTTTTGGGTCCAATCATTGACAGCATGTTATATATGGTCATTATACCATTGCTAAAACAACAAATCTAAATGGTGGCTTAAGACTTTTGCACAGTACTGTAGACAATTTTAGGATTACACCAGTGTTGTTACGATGACAACAGCAACAAAATGATAAAAGCAGGAATAAAAAAGATTTATTGATGTGGATTCGAATACTTTTACTTCAGTTAAAGGTTACATTCATTTCCCATTTTCAGTGTGAGATTAAACTCGTCAACCTTTTCTAATTATTTACCAAGAATGTCAAGAATTGTTGAGTGGACTGTATATAATACAAATGTTCTAGGATAAGGTAATGTTTACCTCTTAACAGGTCATACAGTGCAATGCAAGAACAGAAAAAGGCAACACAAACATGTTGGAAGCGCCAGCTGACCCACAGCCAATGCCTGCAGAGCCACTGTTCTGTTCTAGGCTTAAAAAGGCAACCAGCAAATGTTGAGTCAGCAGAGCCACCTGCACTTTAGAAACTGACTGCTTCCAATTTTCAACACTTCTCTGCACAGATAATTCAAGCACCTGTACATCTACACTTATTTACCCATTCTAACTGGTAGATTTGTCTGTTTAAATAAATGGTTGACCCAAACGATAGATATGGCATCTCTTTCCCTTGGTTGAAACGTGTTTGATTTGTCAACACATGTTTGATATCTAAAGTTTGCTTTATTTTTTACTAAAAGCACAAGTTTAATGTAACTAAAAGTACTGTAATTCCTTTTTTAGGCATACTGCTTATTTGGGTCATTTTCTGGTTAATAGCATGTCACATAGTGCCAGAAACTACTAAAGTCTATTCATGATTACATAATATCTTACAGTTTGAGGCAGGTCTTATGATTTAAGCATGCAGTTCATGATAAATTGAAATACAGTACTCTGCAAAAGTCTTAGGCCACCAGTAGATTTGTTGTTTTAGCAACAGTATAATGACCATATATAACATCTTGTCAACAATTGGACCCAAAAATGTCAAACTTGGATTTGTCACTTCCATAACACTCTTCTGTTGGTCTTTATTCCAATCTTTGTGAGATTTGGCATATATAGCTTAGTCTTTTCACCTTGTTCTCCTTCCAAAAAAAGTGTTTTTTTTGGGCTGCAACCCTTCCAAAAAGACGATTCCTGATCAATCTTCTTCAGACATTAGAAGGGTCAACTATGCATCCCTATGAAGCTGCCAGATGTTGCTGCTGCTCAAGTGTAAGAGGAGATCACACAGTTGCTTAGAAGTTACCCTGGGGTCCTTTGTGATCTCGCCAACTATTACATGCCTTGCTCTTGGAGTGATCTTTGTTGGTGGACCACTCCTGGGGAGGGTAACAGTGGTCTTGAATTTCCTCCATTTGTCCACAATCTGTCCGACTGTGGATTGGTTGAGTCCAAACTCTTTAAAGATGGTTTTGTAACCTTTTCCAGCCTGATGAGCATCAACAGCTCTTTTGAGGTTCTCAGAAATCTCTTTTGTTTGTGTCATGATACACTTCAACAAACATGTGTTGTGAAGAGCAGACTATGATAGATCCCTGTTCTTTAAATAAAACAGGGTGCCCACTCACACCTGATTGTCATCCCATTGATTGAAAACACCTTCATTTCACCTTCAAATTAACTGCTAGTCCTATAGGTTCACATACTTTTACCACTCACTAATATGTAATATTGGATCATTTTCCTCAATAAATAAAATGATAAAGTATAATATTTTTGTCTCATTTGTTTGACTGGGTTCTCTTTATCTACGTTTAGGACGTGAAAATCTGATGATGTTTTAGGCCATATTTATGAAGAAACATGGCAAATTCTAAAGGGTTTACAAACTTAAGACCTAAGACTTTTGCACAGTACTGTACGAGCAACAATTACTTTTAAGCAACTTCAGTGGTACAAAAACACCAGACCATAAAATGTTCCTTACACTTTGGGTACAATAAATGTTTAAATTCATTTTTAAAATTATTGATTATTACAATACAAACACACACATTGCTGTTGCAGGTGTTATATTTCCCCCATAGTGAATAAAGATACTTGAGTCTTTCCATCCCTTACTGACAAGATGTCCTACAATTACGTTTACCAGACAAAAGCTATATACAGTTTGAATTTTTACATTTATTTGGACAAAAAAAAAACCCTGCAAGTCTCTCAATTCAGAGCATGATACTACTGAAAAGCATGATATGAAGAAAAAAAAATCATACAGATGTGTTATTCATAATTAAGCAATTTTGTCACTAAGAATTTACATTACAGGATACATTCTTGTGAAGATGCATCTATTTCTCTCTCTGTATGCAGCAATAGACACACACTTTCATCTTCACATGCTCATCTATAGTCATTCAGTCACATCAAAGCGCATACATTCAATGACAGGGAAATATGGGCTTCAAAAGAATTTGGGTTTACATGGAACAGATGAGCTTGTGGTTTGTTGCAGATGGAGGAGTTGCTTTGATGCATCACTGCGAGTCTCTAGGAATGCCTGCTTCTGTTCCATCAAATTGGTCCACCTGTCCGTTTAGCTCTCACTGTCCTCTTTGACATGAGACTTTGGTGTGTGTCATATTTTTTACACGTTGCATATATTTGACATTATACAGCAACCTACAAACCACAAATTTGAAAAATAATACAAAAAAAAACCTTGCACAAAACGTATTATGTTAATACCTCACTGGTGCTAGATGGGCTGGTCTGAGTTTTTCAGAAACTGCTGATCTACTGGGATTCTCACGGACAGCCATCTCTAGGGTTTACAGAAAATGGTCCAAAAAAGAAAAAATATCCAGAGAGTGGCAGTTCTCTGGGCAAAAAAATGCCTTGCTGGCCAGACTGGTTCAACCTGATAGAAAGGCAACAGTAACTCATAACCACTCATTACAACAGAGGTATGAAGAAGAGCATCTCTGAACACACAGCATGTCGAACCTTGAAGCAGATGGGCAACAACAGCTGAATACCACACTGGGTGTCACTCCTGTCAGCTGTGAACCAAAAGTACAACTTCCATGGACTCACCACAGTTGGAGATTGGAAAAACATTGCCTGATCTGATGAGTTACGATTCAGCGAGATTCAGATGGTAGGATCAGAACAACATGACGTGGATCCATCCTGCCTTGTATCAATGGTTCAGGTTGCTGCTGGTGGTGTAATGGTGTGGGGGATATTTTCTTGGTAAACTTTGGGCTCCTTAATACCAAATGAGCATTGTTTAAATTATTATTGATTATTTTTGCCCAGAATAACCACTACTGGATATTTTCTTTTTGTCTGACCATTCTTTATAAAACCTAGAGATGGCCATGTGTGAAAATCCCAGTACATCAGCAGTTTAAGATACTCAGACCATCCCATTTAGCACCAAAAACAATGCCACATTCAAAGTCACTTAAATCACCTTTCTTCCCCATTCTGATGCTGCGTTTGAATGTCAGCAGGTCATCTAGACTATTTCTACATGCCTAAACGCACCAAGTTGCAATCATGAGATTAGCCGATTAGATAGACAGACAGACAGACAGACAGACAGACAGACAGACAGATAGATAGATAGAATGGTCTACAGTTCTTCCTCAAATGTAATGTTATCCATTAGAATTCATGTAATCAACATAGCAATTTAAGTTACAAAATATCTTAAATATCTTATAGTTGGAAAAATATCTGAATTTATGACTGTACATGGTATTTTCTCTCTTCTACTATTATGACAGAGTGCACTCAAGCTGGCAATGCCCGCACCAGCTTGTGCAAAATCTGATAATCCATGTTATTATAGCAGGATTTCACAATATTCCTCAGAGCATCTTCTGATGTTACTGAATTCTCTGTTTTCAAATGCCCCTGTATGTTTTAACAGTGTTTTAAATTTGAGAAAAGCAGTCTACTTTGGCCCCCACTGTCTGTCTGTACATAATCAATATTTGGTGTAAACCCAGACTGACTCAGTGATGTTGAGATCAGGGCTCTCTGGAGGTCCATACATCTCCTGTGGGACTCTTCTTTTTTTTTCTGGAGATAGTTCTATACATGTTTGGCCATGTACAAACTCATGTCATGCTGGAGAATGAATTTAGGACCAGTCAGATGCCTCCCTGATAGAACTGCATGATGGATAAGAATCTGCCTGTAGTCCCCAGCAGTGATCGAGCCATTAATTTTGACCAAATTACTGATGTTCTTCAAGTCTTCTGCACTTAGATTCTCTGACCAACCACCATTTTACTTTTCCTCATTTTTTTTTCTGATTGTGCTTGTGCAGACGAGCTTGGACAGCACGTCTGGAAATGCTGTCTGTTGCAAAATTTTAAGGTTAATCTGTTACAATCTTCCAAAGCCTTGCCTTTTTAAGATGCTGTCCTTCACTCAACTGCTTCTGTTTACTAGTCTAGAGCAATCTGCACATAACATCACAGATCTCTAGGATCTGGTTGTTAGAATTGTTTAACCATGCACTGAAGTACAAGCCCACAAATCCCTAAAGCTTCTTCTTTATCTGGAAAGTGCCCTGTTACTTGATATGTTACTTTGTTTAATGACATAGAAAAATCCCACAGCAGGACTTTTTTGGCAAAAGAAACTTGTGTGCATCTCTAAAATGTGTTGTTTCCCACAACTACACTAATGCAGAATATATATGTAGTACTGTATCCAACCACCTACAGTGTCCAGATGGACAGAAGTGACAGCTGCAAGTGTTAAATCAGCACTAAGGTGTTATATAAACACTATAAATTGTGGACCAGAAAAAAATATCCAGACAGCTAGAAGAACTGCATCTCAGACCCGTTGTTCAACACAACAGTTCAGAGACACTCAATGCAAACTACATCTTTACTTCAATTTTGGAGTAATTGTGCAAGAGCTGCAAACAGTGCATGATGGGGAAGTTGCCATGGTGATGGTTTGGATACAAAACCATTGGCATTGTGGTAGATCACAGAAGGTAAATCAGTCAAAACAGGATAAAGGAGAAACACAAACTGCTCTTAGCACAAACAGATGCATCTGTTTCATTACAGCCTTACAGTGTATATATAACCCTGCTGTTACACTTACAGCTTACATCGTCAGTACAATCTGGCACTGCCATCATGATGTACTCCAAACCACCCTTTCCTTGACTGCCAGTCAAATGAATTATTAAACACAATTAAATCATATACACAGCCTGATGCATGTTAAATGAATGATTATCGTATTATCAGCTGACTGCTTCCAGTACTTTGAGGCCTGTTTGCCGGTAAAGTGTGTATACACAAGTCATGCACATCTCTTGTGTATCTTGGCACATGGCCTCAAGCTCACAGCTAAAGATGCAGAAAATAAGGCTGCTGGAACAAATCCCTAGCTCTAGTAGTGTACAGTAAATCAGCTCCAATCTACAAGCAAATCATTGTTTAGACTAGTTTGTATTCACTGGGTTCAGCTGTGCTAAAAGTCTTGGCAGATTATAAAATCAATTATAGGCTATAGAAAAGGATGCACATCATGGAAACTAAGCAATTGAACACATTTATTATGCAGAAATAAACTTGTTTTAGTAAAGAAAAACAACTTTACAATGGTACTTCAAATAAGTTTAAATGGCGCTTGAGTGGCAACAGCATCCTACCCTTCTCTACTATGAACTCACATGATCTATTTGGAAGGGTAGCAGCCAAGAAATACATCAACTGTGGGAGCTTGTAAGAAAATGGAAGACATACAAGACCACTGATAATCTCCCTCGATTTGGGGCCCCAAGCAAGATCTCATCCCGTGGGGTCAAAATGATCACGAGAATGGTGAGCAAAAATCCCAGAACTACACGGAGGGACCTGATGAATGACCTTCAGAGAGCTGGGACCAAAGTAACAAAGCTACCATCAGTAACATTACGCCGAGAGGGACTCAGATCCTGCAGTGCCAGGCGCGTTCCCCTGCTTAAGCCAGTACATGTCCAGGCCCATCTGAAGTTTACCAGAGAGCATATGGATGATCCAGAAGACGACTGGGAGAATATCATGTGGTCACATGAAACCAAAATAGAAATGTTTTGTAAAAACTCAACTTGTCGTGTTTGGAGGAAGAAGAATTCTGCGTTGCATCCCAAAAACACCATACCTAGTGTGAAGCATGGGGGTGGAAACATCATGCTTTGGGGCTGTTTTTCTGCAACGCGGACAGGAAGACTGATCTGTGTTAAGGGAAGAATGAACGGGGCCATGTATCGTGAGATTTTAAGCCAAAACCTCTTTCCATCAGTGAGAACATTGAAGATGGAATGTGGCTGGGTTTTCCAGCATGACAATGATCCCAAACACACCGCTCGGGAGGAGTGGCTCCGTAAAAAGCATTTCAAGGTCCTGGAGTAGCCTAGCCAATCTCCAGACCTCAACCCCATAGACAATTTGTGGAGGGAGGTGAAAGTCCGTGTTGCCCAGCAACAGCCCCAAAACATCACAGCTCTAGAGGAGATCTGCATGGAGGAATGGGCCAAAATACCAGCTACAGTGTGTGCAAACCTGGCGAAGACTTACAGGAAACGTTTGACCTCTGTCATTGCCAACTAAGGTTAAGTATTGAGTTGAACTTTTGTTGTTGGAAAATTACTTATTTTCCACCAAGATTTACAATTGAATTTTTTACAAATCCCACAATGTGATTTTCTGCATTTTTTTTTCATTTTGTCTCTCATAGTTGAAGTGTACCTATGATGAAAATTACAGACCTCTCTCATATTTCTAAGTAGGAGAACTTGCCAATCAGTGGCTGACTAAATACTTTTTTGCCACATTATACATATGTGAGAGAGAGCTCGTCTACCCTCTATAGCTATGTGGCTCTATTTACCAAAAGTTATTTTTATTTATATTAGTCTATTATATAGCATGTACTGTTTAAATCTCGTGATTGAGAAGGTCATGAATGGTGTTGACTGTGGAAACTGGTGCTCTTTACAAGACAAAAGGAAAGAATAATGTTAGCAGTACGTAAGGCAATTTCCTCATTTATTGGCTGTTATACAACCATGTAAATCAATTACTGCACTTAATGATTTCCATTAGAGAACTGCTCATACTATTATAGATCCCACACTGCACATCTCAGATGCCATCCTATATCATCGGTTGACTGCATCATTTGGCAACATAATCACACAATCTTTAAACACACCAGGTTGGCACATGGTGCTGTTGCCACCACAAGGGGGGTCCAGATATGCATGTTGCGATGCTACTTCTCTAGTGGAAGAAGTCAAAGCGCTACACCACCGCCTCTGACCAGCGACAAAAGAAGAGGGCTGTACTCTAAGCTGGCTTGTCACCAGTTGAAGACTACACTCCCCAATGATTAACACCTTGCCTATTATGGCATATAGGGACTGTGGTAGCTCATCCATTAAGGTACTGGACTCTGGACCAGAAGGTCCAGGGTTCAAATCCCACCTCTGCCAAGCTGCCACTGTTGGGTCTTTTAACCCACAATTGCTTGGATTGTAAAAATGTATCAACTGTAATTCGCTCTGGATAAGGGCGTCTTAAATTTAAATGCTGTAAATGTAAATATAAAGGCTGAATTATGCCACTGGCCAATGTTTCATGTTATATAAAGGAAGAAGAGACAAGTATAATGGGCCAAGAAAACCGAGTAAGATAAGCGGACACTGGAAGAAAGGAAAAGCTCTGAATGAGGAATCACATAACTAAAGTGAAACAGCTCTGAACAGAGAAAAAAAAATGTCTATAAAAGTGAAAATTGGGGAAGAGGAATCTAAGGGTAAACTGGAAGAGGACTGGACAAGACAGAAAGACAAAGATCTCAGAGAAACAGCGACAAAGAAATGTAAATTTCTTTAGAAGTTCTACTTCTAAAATGGACAAGCTTTCATACAGTGGGGCAAAAAAGTATTTAGTCAGCCACTGATTGCGCAATGTCACGCACGGGGCAAGGGAGGACACGAGAGGCGGACGTACACGCAAGAGTGACGGGTTTATTTACAGTGAACATTCTAAATAATACAAACAGACCACATAGACACAAGATAACAACAAAGGCACGAGTTAACAAGGGACACATACAACACTAGGCTAATACGCTAACAAACATCTACCACATGGGACAAGCTAACATGGCTAAAGCTAACACAGACAATGCTACACAAACTAACAAAGCTAAATACCAGACACAGCTAAATCTAGGAGAACTTCAACCAACACAGAGGACCACAGAGGAATAGACATGAATACACAAAGAGCAAGACAACAGGAGACAAACAGCAGGACCAGACAAAACAGGAGCCAAGGAACACCATGTGTGATATAGGATAAAGCCAGACAAGGAAGTGCACAGGAAGCGGGGTTTATATAGGAAACCGACCAGCAGGTGGCTACAGCCCCACCTGCTGGGTGGGAAGCAGAAAGCAGGGGGAGCTAAACCAGATAGATGCAAGCTGAAGGCTTGCATCATGTTACATAACCCCCCCTCTAAAGGCGCGGCTCCGAAGCGCCAAGGACAGGCAAAAACAAGAAAGCTAGGAAGACAGGACAGACCCAGACTAAACCAAAGGAGCAGAGCAAAACACAGACGAGAACAAAGCAGGGGGCCAGAACAGAGGAGGCACAGACACTAAACTGAGCAAAACCGGAGACAAAAAAGAAGGACATGAGACAGAGTTCGAAGGCCACATAGGCACAGGTCCGGGCCACGGGACAAAGCTCTGCACAGGCATTCTAAAGGACCCAGCCAAAACATGATTCAAGGGTCCAGTAACCCCAGGCCAGCAAGTCCTGGAGGCTGCAGGCGATGCCGCAGGAACCGCCGGACACCAGCCCAAGGCATGAGGCTGCACAGACCGCATCCTGGGGTCCCTGTAAAAAGCCGGATTAGCACCGACCAGCCCTGGAGACACCGATGAGCTGCGGGCAGGCAGCGTCCCTGTGGATCTGTCGACGATCCGCGTCGCCCTCGGGCTGCTAGCGACCGGTGCGGCCGCCAGACCGGAGGAGCTCGGGCCATTATAGTGCCGCTGGGGATCCGGGCCACCGGAACTGACACGGGTGGGCGGTGGGGAGCCGGAAGGAGGGCACGGACCCGATGAGAAAGCCAGCCCGCCGACAGCCACAGAAACTGAGTTTCCCTTACCGGGAGTCCGCATGACACCTCCTAGGATGGGCGTCGACCTGGCACCCTTACGGACAGGCGCCGCCTTGACACCTTTACAGACGGGCGCGATTTGACTGACTTTGAGGCGACGCGGTCGCAGTCTGCAGCTAGCGGAGCGACCGGTCACCGCGGGCCTGCTGGCGGGCGGGGTCGCACGCCGGGCTGCTTGGCGGGCGGGGTCGCCGCCGGGCTGCTGGAGGGCGGGGTCGCCGCAGGGCTGCTGGCGGGGCGGGGTCGCCGCCGGGCTGCTGAGGCGGGCGGGGTCGCCGCCTTGCTGCTAGCGAGCGGGAGGTCGCCGACGGGCTGCTGGCGGGCGGGGTCGCCGCCGGGCTGCTGGCGGGCGGGGTCGCCGCCGGGCTGCTGGCGACCACTGTAGGACCTCACTCGTGCTGACGGCCTCTGGAAGGGCCGCACTGGAACTGACGCATGATCCAGCCATGGCAAGACCCTGGGCCCCACCGCAGAATCAATAGTTCCCAGCATAACCAGTAAATCTGCAAGGATCCTAGCTGCCTCTGACCCCTCAGCAATCTGCCCTGCAAACTCCATAGTCCTTCTGGCTGTACTCAGGGGTTCCACGACTCCCTGGAGGGCACGCTGAGCCTCAGTCATGGCCAAGAAGTCCCGGAGTCAGGCGTAGGCAGGCAGGGGGAGGCGACGAGTCCTGTTTGCCCCTAGCGGTGACCGGTCCCCTCGGACAGCGGGTGAGCCTGGGGGTCCAGCACCTGGCTGAACAGCTGTGGTCTCCGCAGATATCCAACACCAGGAAGCACGGGCGTGGCAGTAGTAGTGAGCGCAGACTCTGGTGTAGCGGTAGTGAGCGTGAGCTCAGGCGCTGGGATAGCGGGCGTGGGTTCAGGCGCAGAAAGCTAGCGAGCGCTGGCTTGGGCGTTGCGGTAGTGGGCGTGGTTTTTCCGCTTCCTGCGGCGCCTCCTGGCAGCACAGGGGATACCACTGTCCGGTCTTTGGAGGAGAGCCGCTGGACAAGAAATTTCCATGTCCCGAGTCTAAGCTGAGCTGTGTTAAGGGAGGCTGGTACTCCCATTTCAAGTAGTCCTCCGGATACTCATCATCGGAGGACTCTGACCAGGAGTTTACGAAGTACTGGGGGACACACTTGCTACGTCCTTTTTTATGGTCTGGCTTTCTGTCACGCACGGGGCAAGGGAGGACACCGAGAGGCGGACGTACACGCAAGAGTGACGGGTTTATTTACAGTGAACATTCTAAAATAATACAAACAGACCACATAGACACAAGATTAACAACAAAGGCACGAGTTTAACAAGGGACACATACAACACTAGGCTAATACGCTACAAACATCTACCACATGGGACAAGCTAACATGGCTAAAGCTAACACAGACAATGCTACACAAAACTAACAAAGCTAAATACCAGACACAGCTAAATCTAGGAGAACTTCAACCAACACAGAGGACACAGAGGAATAGACATGAATACACAAAGAGCAAGACAACAGGAGACAAACCAGAAAGCAGGACCAGACAAAACAGGAGCCAAGGAACACCATGTGTGATATAGGATAAAGCCAGACAAGGAAGTGCACAGGAAGCGGGGTTTATATAGGAAAACCGACCAGCAGAGTGGCTACAGCCCCACCTGCTGGGTGGGAAGCAGAAAGCAGGGGGAGCTAAACCAGATAGATGCAAGCTGAAGGCTTGCATCATGTTACACGCAAGTTCTCTGACTTAGAAATATGAGAGAGGTCTGTAATTTTCATCATAGGTACACTTCAACTATGACAGACAAAATGAGAAACAAAATCCAGGAAATCACATTGTAGGATTTTTAAAGAATATAATTGTACATCATGGTGGAAAATAAATATTTGGTCACCCACAAACAAGCAAGATTTCTGACTCTCACAGACCTGTAACTTCTTCTTTAAGAAGCTCTTCTGTCCTCCACTCCTTACCTGTATTAATGGCACCTGTTTGACCTCGTTATCTGTATAAAAGACACCTGTCCACAGCCTCAAACAGTCAGACTCCAAACTCAACCATGACCAAGACCAAAGAGCTGTTGAAGGACACCAGGAAGAAAATTGTAGACCTGCACCAGGTTGGGAAGAGTGAATCTACAATAGGTAAGCAAGTTGGTGTGAATAAATCAACTGTGGGTGCAATTGTAAGGCATACAAGACCATTGATAATCTCCCTCGACCTGGGGCTCCACGCAAGCTCTCATCCCGTGGGGTCAAAATGATCATGAGAATGGTGAGCAAAAATCCCAGAACTATACGGAGGGACCTGAAAGTAAAAAGGCTACCATCAGTAACACACTACAACGAGAGGGACTCAGATCCTGCAGTGCCAGCCGTGCCCCCCTGCTTAAGTTGAAGTTTGCCAGAGAGCATATGGATGATGCAGAAGAGGATTGCGAGAATATCATGTGGTCAGATGAAACTAAAATAGAACTTTTTGGTAAAAACTCAACTCGCCATGTTTGGAGGAAGAAGAATGCTGAGTTGCACCATGCCTACTGTGCAGCATGGGGAAACATGAAAACATCATGCTTTGGGGCTGTTTTTCTGCAGAGGGGACAGGACAACTGATCTGAGTTAAGGGAAGAAAGGACGGGGCCATGTATCATGAGATTTTAAGAGCACTGAGGATGGAACGTGGCTGGGTCTTCCAGCATGACAATGATCCCAAACACACTGCTCGGGCAATGAAGGAGTGGCTCCGTAAAAAGCATTTCAAGGTCCTGGAGTGGCCTAGCCAGTCTCCAGACCTTATCCCCATAGAAAATTTGTGGAGGGAGTTGAAAGTCCGTGTTGCCCCAAAACATCACTGCTCTAGAGGAGATCTGCATGGAGGAATGGGCCAAAATACCAGCTACAGTGTGTGCCAATCTGGTGAAGACTTACAGGAAACGTTTGACCTCTGTCATTGTCACCAAAGGTTATGTTACAAAGTATTGAGTTGATCCAAATTTATTGACCAAATACTTATTTTCCACCATAATTTACAATTAAATTCTTTAAAAATCCTACAATGTGATTTCCTGTTTTTTTTCCCCTCATTTTGTTTCTCATAATTAAAGTGTACCTATGATGAAAATTACAGACCTCTCTCATCTTTAAGGCGGAGAACTTGCACAATCAGTGACTGACTCAATACTTTTTTGCCCCACTGTAATTAGGGATTTAAGACAAGTGGGTGCTGCCCTTTGTTCCCACCATTTCCCCTTGTCTTCCATATTCAATGGTGGTTGAAAGTTTGTGAACCATTTTGAACTTTCTATACTCCTGTATAAATATGACCTAAAACACAACTAGAAGTCATTAATGTAGATAAAGAGAATCCAACTAAATAAACTAGACAAGAATAATATACTTAGCCGTTTACAAACTCTGTCATAAAAAATAAAAAAAACTCACTTTTGCAGCTATTTTCTTTTATTCTCTTCATGGTTCTCCTTCATGTTTTTTTGTTGTTGTTGCTATAAAGGCCACACTATAATTTGAACACATTTTCCTGTGCTGACAAAAAAAACAGTTTACTGAAAACTCACTTTTATTCAAAGTTTAATTTATAATTCAAGTTATTTTGGGTAGTGAATAGACATTTATCCAGAACACATTTTTGTAGGACACTTGAATGGCTTTGTAAATTGCTTTTTGTAAACAGCTCTAAATCTGTGAAATGCATCTATTTTAGAGATTTAAAAAAAAGTAGAGTTACTTGTTTCTGAGGAAATAATTTGTGAGCATGTGTTACCAAAGCAGTCAGGAATAAATACCACAAAAGACTAGGAAAGGCATAGTTTAGAATTACATTGACTGCTTAACACGAGTTGGAAAGCTACCGGTAAATGAGTCTGAGTGAAATAGGTTTTTATAATAATTTGCATTATGTAAAGTTAAACCCGCATGACCTGAACTTAAATGCTCTAAAATTTCTAACTAAAGTAAGAAATATAAAAATTCATGTCAATGGTATTCGCCCACAGGGCCTGTCAACCAAATAGGGGTCACAATTTCATCATATGATCAAAGACAGAACAAACTGAACTAAGAGATGGTGCAGGTGAAATAGACTATGATGGTAAATTATTCAGATTTCCATTAAAACCTCAACTTTCAATCTCAGATTTGCAGTGATCAGAGTGGTTCAGCTGCCGGTTCAAACATCTGCTATATACACTGAAAAAGGAAAGCTAAGGACATGCTCAGCATCAGGGGATCACGCTTACAATCTGAACTCGACAATCCTCTTTGCAGCCTAAATCCTTTGTGAGAGACTGAAAAAACCTGGCCGGGACCACAGTGGCTGCATCAACACCTTACACCCACACACAGCTGAGCCACAGTGCATGCTGGTTCCTCACTGACACACAGCCACACACACCACTGACAGACCCACAGGATCATGCGGCTTAATGTTAGTCACAGCTGAAAAAATGTGAATTTTGGTGAAGAGAGGTCACACTGACCCTAGAGATACCAATGACCTATGATTAAAATAATACAGTGGTACCTCAGTTCTCGACCAAGTCGGAATTTGTCGAATTCAGCCATAACTTCATTCATGAATCACGATGCAAACTTCAGACGGGCCTGGACATGTACTGGCTTAAGCAGGGGGACACGCCTGGCACTGCAGGATCCAAGTCCCTCTCGGTGTAGTGTGTTACTGATGGTAGCTTTGTTACTTTGGTCCCAGCTCTCTGCAGGTCATTCATCCAGGTCCCTCCATGTAGTTCTGGGATTTTTGCTCACCATTCTCATGATCATTTTGACCCCACGGGATGAGATCTTGTGTGGAGCCCCAGATCGAGGGAGATTATCAGTGGTCTTCCATTTTCTTACAATTGCTCCCACAGTTGATTTATTCACACCAACCTGCTTGCCTATTGTAGATTCACTCTTCCCAGCCTGGTGCAGGTGTATAATTTTCTTCCTAGTGTCCTTCGACAGCTCTTTGGTCTTGTCCATGGTTGAGTTTGGAGTCTGACTGTTTGAGGCTGTGGACAGGTGTCTTTTATACAGATAACGAGGTCAAACAGGAGCCATTAATACAGGTAAGGAGAGGAGAACAGAAGAGCTTCTTAAAGAAGAACTTACAGGTCTGTGAGAGCCAGAAATCTTGCTTGTTTGTGGGTGACCTTAATTTCCACCATGATTTATAATTAAATTATTTAAAAATCCTACAATGTGATTTCCTGGATTGTTTTTTCACATTTTGTCTCGCATAGATGAAGTGTACATATGATGAAAATTACAGACCTCTCTCAGGAAGTGAGCTGCTTCACCTGAGTATTAGTAACACCTGCTGCTCATTCCCTCTACAGGACATCAGATTATTTTTTGCATGATTGGGTAGATGTGTCAGTAAGAGGATCAAGACCAGGATTGTGTTTGAGAATATATTTGCAAAATGGTTACCGTTCATTTTCTGCATTCATTTGCTACACTTCTTGTGTGTCCATCAAAAGGATGCATTAAACACATTTGTTACTTGACTATGTATGCAACTCGTACAGATATGGTGTGTGTCCTATCACTATTCCTTACATTGTAGATACTATATATAGTACTATTAGCTTGTATCAAGTAGAACTGTTGAACTTCAGACACTTCAGAAGATTTCAGACACTCCTTTTGCTCATTACTGTGTGACAGCAGATTCTGTTGCGCAACAAGAGCCCAGAGTAACTGCGCAGTTTGACAAGATGCCTGGCTCACAAGATAACAGCTTGCACAAGCTGTTTCTAATAAAAGTACCTAATGAAACGTGTACGTGTGTGTGTGTGTGTGTGTGTGTGTGTGTGTAATGAGCCATAGAGATTGTGGCTCCAACACTAATCACTGCCTGATTCTATTCAGTACACAAGCTGATTTTTATCAAGCAAAAATAGCCATCACTGTCAGACCTGCTTAGAGATACAGGCCTATAAGCGTGTGCATCAGAGAGACAGAAAAAAAAAGAGTATAAAGCTATCGTTAACACTAGAGCCAGGTAAAAGTCCGTGTATAAACACTTTCATGTCATATTCTGTGCTTACCTGCATCTTGTAATAAAGTATATGTATTCATCATTTATTCTTTATATTAAAATTGTTTAGTCATATGCAGCTAAAATCATGCACAAACAGAAAACTAAACACAAAAAAGCCTAATAAAATAGGTAGAAAAAATCAAAATACCTATAGGTCATACCAGGATTGCCTTTAGCTGATCGTCCAAAACAAGTACATGGGTAGCTCGGTTCTCGACCACCTCTGAACTCGTCAAATTCGGTTCTCAGCGCATTTGACTAGAAATGCATCTCGGTTCTCGTCGTTTGTTCGGTACTCAGTGCACTTCCTCGCACGAGCTGTGCGACTCGTTACAGACGAAACTTCAGTACACAGTGATTACGTGACTCAGATCACAACAGCCCTTGCTAAGTGAAGATCTCCTCTGTGTTTATGGTGTTTTTCTTTATTTTTTCATCTACAGTACTGTATTCTTAGTGCGAATAAGTCTCCATGGGTCCACCAATAGAGTAAGTGTTTTGCTTTTACTTTTCACTTTCAATCCATTACTCACTAAATTACATGATATTTTTCAACACTTCAAAATACATTTTAAAATAAAGCTTCATGTTAATGATATTGGCCAGCTGTGGGTTAATGTAAGTGTTTTTAACATCAACTTACGTATCATAGGCTCTCCCATGATACAATATAGGCTGTTCTACCAAACACTCCTCAGTTCATGATACACTTACTATGGATTTGTCGGAACACATCACCATAGTAAATCGGGAAGAACCTGGACAATACAACTCCATTAATGCATATAATGCCTTATACAGAGTGGATTTTCTGGCGGCCTGGAGCAGATTCATTCAATTTACATTATTTCTTATGGCAAAAATTGCTAGGTACTCATCATTTTCGGCTCTCGACAAGCATTCTGGAACGAATTTACATTGAGAGCAAAGGTACTAGTGTATCAGTTATTTACAGTGAACAGTACCAAACTGCAGATTTTTAATGAGCTGCAGTTATAACTTCACAGGGTTCATACAGACATCTGAGATTTTTTTCATAATGGCTTCATGGCTTCACGTCTTTAGGTTTAGGTCAGACAACACTAAAAATAACTCAGCTCAGACGTACTTGGCTACAATGGAATAATGATCTTACATATTAAAAACAAAGATGCATCTGTATACCTCATGCTCAGAATACACATTCTTCAGTTCCAGGACCCTTACCCTGAGCAACTTACAACAAAAAAGGTACAATGCAAGCAGTGAAGGGCTTTCTAAACATAACCACTTAACCAAAAACGGCGAGTACTGAGCATTTTTTCCCATAAGGAATACTGTAAATTGAATGAATCAGTTCCAGACCCCCATAAAATCCACATTATATTATGTCACGAGAATACAGGCCCTACAGTCTGTATCATCATATTTAGCTCCCCTGCCTACTTCTTCCTACACAGCAGGTGGGGCTGTAGCCACCTGCTGATCTTTCCTATATATACACACACACCCTTCTTCCTGTGCACTTCCTTTGTCTGCTTCACTCCCTGGTTTGCCTTGGCTCCATGTGCTCCTCGGTCGCTCCTGACGCCCCTCCTGGTTTGTCCCTTCATCTTTGTCTTTCTACCATAGTCTCTGCTCCTTTGTGTAGTGTCTGGTATATCTGGTTACTTATCTTAGTTTATGCTGAGTTTTGTGTTAAGCCTCGTCATTGTTAGCTTGTGTGCATTAACATTAGCCTTTGTTTTTGTCTCGTGTGTTTTTGTTTTTTGAGGTTTGTTATCATTCCTTGTTTAGTTTTGTCTGTTTATGTTCACTGTAAATAAAATCCCATCGCTTACGTCCACCTCCCTGTTCCTTCTGTGCCAAGAGCGTGACAGTAAGCCAGACCAGTTAAGGACGTAGTAAGTGAGTCACCTGTGCTGCGTAGTCTGTGGTCTGATTCTTCGGACAACAAGTATTCGGAGGATCACCTCAAATGGGAGTACCACCCTCCCTTAACCTTGTGTGGTCAGGACTCTGATGTGGAGTTTCCCAGTCCGGCCAGTACCCTCCAGAACCTGAACTGTGGCCACTCCCGCTCAGCCAAGAGGCACCGCAGGAAGCAGAGGACCACGCCAGCTAGCTCAGCGCCGGAGCCTACACTAGCTAGCACCTTGCCCGCATTGCCGTACCTTACCCACCAGCCTGGGTCATAGTTGGTGAGTCATGTGCTGGATCTCTCTCTCACCGGCTGTTGTGGGATCCCCCCCGGCCAAGCAAAATTTGGCATTCATTAGCCCTAACTGGACGCCCGCAACCCCTCGTTCGCTCCAGACCCCAGCTCACCTGGCCGTGGCTCAGATCCAGCAGGTACTTCAGGGGGTCTTGGGATCAGTACGGACTGCCAGAGAAGCGGTGGAGTTTGCAAATCGCCTAGATGCTTGGACAGGAGAGACTGATTGTGGACTTACGGGCTGTGCTGGGAGCTGTGGACTCAGCTATCAAGGACTAGTGATCGCTGGATCGTGGCCCGTAACCACCCGCACCTCCTGAGGCTGTCCGCTCCAGTGAGGCCCTTCCAGAGGCCGTCCAGAGCACACCTGCCTCTTAGGACACCCAGAGAGCACCCGCCTAGAGGTCCAGACTAGAACTGTGCCTGTGTGACCTGTGAGACCTGTCTCCTTCCCTGTGCTGTCCCCTGTACTTCTTAGTCTCCTGTCCGTACCTCCTCTTTTTTGGACCCCTCACCCAGCCTTCTTCCTACCCAGCAGGTGGGGCTGTAGCCACCTGCTGGTCTTTCCTATATATAACCCTCTTCCTGTGCACTTCGTTCTCCTGTCGCTCCTCCTGGTTTGTCCCCCAATCTTTGTCTTTCTACTGTTTCTGTGTGTAGTGTCTTGTTTTCTCTGGTTACTTATCTTAGTTTATGCTGTGTTTTGTGTTCAGCCTTGTTATTGTTAGCTTATTGTTTGCATTACCATTAGCCTTTGTTTTTGTCTCATGTGTTTTTGTTTTTTGTTGTTTCCGCTATCATTCCAAGTTTAGTTTTGTTTGGTCTGTTTATGTTCTACACAATGTTCACTGTAAAGAAAACCCCCATCACTTGCACTTACATCTGCCTCCCAGTTTCTTCCGTTCCAAGAGCGTGACATATAAGACATTATATGCATTAATGGAGTATTGTACAGGTGCCCCCTGATTTACGATGGGGATATGTTCCAACAAATCCATCATAAGTTAAATGCATCATGAACTGATGAGTTTAATATGCATCAAATAGAAGCGGATTCTATTACATATTACGACTTAATTAACCTACAGCTGGCTAATATCATTAACGCAAAGCTTATTTTAATAATAAAGTGTTAAAAATTATGTATTTTAGTGAGAAATGGATTGAATGTGAAAAGTAAAAGCAAAACATTTACTCTATTGAACTCCAGGCACTACCTGTTAAAGCTAACTGCTCAGCCTGAAAGCCAGTTTTCCTTTCAATTGGTTGCCATTTAATTTCCTTTTCAGAAAGTTTTCCTTTCAGTTGGCCGTCATTACTAACCATTGTAGGACCCATGGGAGACTTGCCTGCATGTTAAAAATAAAGAAAAACACAAACACAGCAGAGATCTTTACTGAGCAAGTGCTATTGTAAACCTGAATCACTGTGTACTGAATCATGAATTGAGTTTCGGTTGAAAAGAGTTGCACGGCTCGACAAGTTTAAGCACGTGTGTCGAGAACCAAGATTTCTAGTCAAAATGGGTCGAGAACCAAGATACCACTGTATATGTAAGCACCTTTGAATCCAATATTGAGAACTCTTCATAGACTTCAACCTTAGGCTGTTGGTTTATTTCCTTTAGTTTCTGTACTCACCATGTTAAACTCCAGTCTTATTTTCTTTCCCATCATTACTCCTGCTCCAGCATGTTGGTGTTACAATATCAGAGCTCTCAAGCCCTCAAGTAGCGCACAAACTGATTGCTTCTCTTTTGCACCTGTGGTCTCAATTCATATTCACTTCAGATGACAATGCCAGAAAGCACAGTATACACACAATTGCAGCACACTCCAAGGTTGGATGCCCTTTTGCCCTCAGATTTGCCTTAATTCTTCATGGCAGTTTCAACAAGGTCCTGGAAACATGCCTTAGAGAATTTGATCCACATTGACATGATAGCATCATGCAGTTGCTGCAGATTTGTCGACTGCACGTCCATGATGCAAATCTCCCCTTCCACTACATACTGAAGCTGCTTGATTGGATTGAGGTCTGGTGACTGTGGAGGCCATTTGAGTACTGTGAACTTATTATCACGTTCATGAAACCAGCTTGAGATGATTTCTGCTTGCAACACGGCATTTAGAAGATGGTCCACTAGTGGACATTGTCAGCAACGATACTCAGTTAGGCTGTATCATTTAAAACCAATGGTATTTAAATTAGTATTTTAGAGGGGTCCTAAAAGTGTGGCCAACAAAATAATTCCCAACACCATTTCACCACCACCAGCCTGAAACATCAACATCAACTAAAACCAGTGCTCATTTGAGTTGATGTTGCTTTGCTTTCAGCTCGAAAAAGTCTGGCCATTCTACTCTGACCTCAACAAGGCATTTTTGCCTAGCGACTCAATACTCACTGGATATTTTGTCTTTCTTGGATGGCTGTGCATTAAATTCCAAGTAGATCAATAGTTCATGAAATACTCAGACCAGCCAGTCTAGCAAAATACCATGTTCAAAAGTCACTGAAATCACCATTCTTCCACATCCTTGGTTTGAACTTCAACACAGGTCGTCTTGACCATTGTGTGTGTGTGGGTGTGTGTGGTGTGTGTGTGTGTGGTGGTGTGTGTGTGGGGATGTGTGTGTGTGTGTGTGTGTATATACATACATATACATATCAGGCATAACATATAGATATATATATATATATATAATATAATATATATTATATATATATTTGTATATAGATGTAGGATGTATGTAGGGACGGTAGCGTATATATCTATCTCTAGAGAGATCCTCTCTCTCATCTCTATATAGAGGAGAGAGAAGAGAGAAGAAGATGAGGTGAGAGAGAGAGAGAGAGAGAGAGAGAGGAGAGAGAGAGAGAGGGAGGCAGGGAGGGAGAGACAGAGCCTCCCTTCTATATATATATATATTATATATATAGATCTATATATACACATATATATACATACACACCACACACACGACACCCCACACACAACAACACTAGACCTATATAACACATATACACTGTTCCTTCCTTCTCAAAAAATTAGGCATATTGTGATAAAGTTAATTTCTTTTCCGTAATGTAATGATAAAAATTTAACTTTCATATATTTTAGATTCATTGCACACCAACTGAAATATTTCAAGTCTTTTTTATTGTTTTTAATACTGATGATTTTGGCATACAGCTCATGAAAAATGCATACCCTCACAAAATTAGCATATCATGAAAAGGTTCTCTAAACGAGCTATTAACCCTAATCATCTGAATCAACGAATTAAACTCTAAACACCTGCAAAAGATTCCTGAGGCTTTTGAAAACTCCCAGCCTGGTTCAATTACTCAAAACCGCAATCATGGGGGTAGACTGTCGACCTGACTGCTGTCCAGAAGGCCATCATTGACACCCTCAAGCAAGAGGGTAAAGACACAGAAAGAAATTTCTGAACGAACAGGCTGTTCCCAGAGTGCTGTATCAAGGCACCTCAGTGGGAAGTCTGTGGGAAGGAAAAAGTGTGGCAGAAAACGCTGCACAACGAGAAGAGGTGACCGGACCCTGAGGAGGATTGTGGGGAGAAGGGCCGATTTCAGAGCCACCGTGCACAGGCATGTGCAGGAAATGGGCTACAGGTGCCGCAGTCCCCAGGTCAAGCCCACTTTTGAACCAGAAACAGCGGCAGAAGCGCCTGACCTGGGCTACACAGAAGCAGCAACTGGACTGTTGCTCAGTGGTCCCAAAGTACTTTTTTCGGATGAAAGCAAATTTTTGGGCATGTCATTCGGAAATCAAGTTGCCAGAGTCTGGAGGAAGATTGGGGAGAAGGAAATGCCAAAATGTCTGAAGTCCAGTGTCAAGTACCCACAGTCAGTGATGGTCTGGGGGGTGCCATGTCAGCTGCTGGTTGGTCCACTGTGTTTTATCAAGGGCAGGGTCAATGCATCTAGCTATCAGGAGATTTTGGAGCACTTCATGCTTCCATCTGCTGAAGAGCTTTATGGAGAGATGAAGAGTTCATTTTTCAGCACGACCTGGCACCTGCTCACAGTGCCAAAACCACTGGTAAATGGTTTTACTGACCATGGTATTACTGTGCCTCAATTGGCCTGCCAACTCTCCTGACCTGAAACCCGATAGAGAATCTGTGGGATATTGTGAAGAGAAAGTTGAGAGAGACGCAAGACCCAACACTCTGGATGAGCTTAAGGCCGCTATCGAAGCATCCTGGGCCTCCATAACACCTCAGCAGTGCCACAGGGTGATTGCCTCCATGCCACGCCGCACTGAAGCAGTCATTGCTGCAAAAAAGGATTCCCGACCAAGTATTGAGTGCATAAATGAACATAATAACTGAAGGTTGACTTTTTTTTGTATTAAAAACACTTTTTCTTTTATTGGTCGGATGAAATATTGCTAATTTTGTTGAGAGGGATTTTTGGGTTTTCATGAGCTGTATGCCAAAATCATCAGTATATTAAAACAAAAAAGACTTGAAATATTTCAGTTGGTGTGCAATGAATCTAAATATATATGAAAGTTTAATTTTTATCATTACATTACGGAAAAGAATTAATTTTTATCACAATATGCAAATTTTTTGAGAAGGACCAGTGTATATATATATATATTTATATATATATATATATATATATAATATATATATATATATATATATATATTATATATATACACATACATACACACACACACACACATACACACATACATACACACCACACCACACACACACACAGTTGCCTGCAAAAAGTATTCGGCCCCCTTGAACTTTTCAACCTTTTGGCACATTTCAGGCTTCAAACAAAGATATGAGATTTTAATTTTTTGTTACAATCAACAACAACTTGGACACAATCGTGAAGTGGAACGAAACTTTTTTTTAGAAATAAAAAACTGAAAAGTGGGGCGTGCAAAATTATTCGGCCCCCCTTGCGTTAATACTTTGTAGCGCCAGATTTTGCTGCGATTACAGCTGCAAGTGTATATGTATATACACACACACACACACACACACACACACACTCACATATTATATATTTTTAAATATAAAATGTGTACACACGCACCCACGCACGAGTGTTTATTTTTACCCATTCACACCCTAAACATGGAATTGCTTAGTCATACCCTATCCAGAATATGCAGTGACAGAGTCAATTTCTGTCAGTACATTTTTGTCAATTTTATGCTAAACTGCTTGCACTGCAGGCAGACGGCAGATCAGATGAGACACAACAAATGAAACGGCACAATTGCACAGTTCTTATGTTACTTCATGCTAAATTACACTCCAACCACTTTTCGGATGCATGTCTGGAAACTAAATGAGTACTGTTGGATTATTCATTTGAATGGAGGTCTATAAAGAGCGCTACCTGCTGTGTCTGTGAGAGAGCTCATTTTGTTCAGGAGCAGTCACCTCGTGATCATGTGCACACAAATGGCAAGCGGTACTGGCACTTGCGCTGGATAAATTTCACATGTAATAGAGCAACTGAAAACACTCCATATAACACTCCCTGTTGTTATCCACTCACTGCAAGACACATTAAAACACCTTACCCTGCATGCCTGTACTCTAGTTTTATTCACTCTTCAGTCTGAGTGCACTGTACCCATTACTGTTGAGGCATGTAATGAGGGCCCTGTAGCTTCAAGTATGCTGCCAAACACTGTTCCTAGACCTAAAGCTAGTGTTCTCACCCAGCCTGCCTCCACTTATTTATAATGAGGAAGAACCGGCGTTTGAGATTTGCTAAAATGCTGGCGCAAAAAACAAAAAAAAAAAAAAAAAAAAACAAAAAACAACAATATCCATAAAGCGGTTGTCGTAATAAAGAAGAAACGCCTCTCTGCTATCATACAGGGTGCCTCCAGAATGAGGAGATGCCTAAAACCATTGTTTTTGTTTTTATGAGAGAGAGCATGAGTCATGTTTACTCATGAATGCAGGTTAACCTTGGAACTAGTATTTCATTTTATGCCTCTCTACTGAAAATGTTCATTACAGCCTGGCATAAATATTCCTCAGGCTGACAACATTGCAAGCCTCCCAATTTGTGTACGTGGGGGCACCCCTGATCTGTCACGACCCATAAGCCGAGACGAAAGACACATGCAGTACTCTAAGCCACCCCAGATTGAAGGTAGAGTACTGTGCAAAAGTCGTAGATTATTCTGCTTGTTCTCTATTTAGGTTTTAGTGGTCACTGCACTTCGGAGTTCTACAATTACAGACTGTAGTCCATCTGTTTCTCTACATAATTTGTTTAGTTTGTTTTCTAAAGGTCAGGACCCCCAGTGGACCACCACAGATCAGGTACTGTTTGGGTGGTGACTTATTTTCAGCACTGCAGTGACACAGATGTGGTGGTGGCGTGTTAGTGTGTGTTGAGCTAGTATGATTAGATCAGACAGCAGTGCTGCTGGAGTTTTAAAACACTGTTTACTCACTGTCTACTTTACTAGAGACATAGTCAACACATCCTCAATGTAAAGTCAGAGACATTAGCTCATGTATTGCTGCACATTGTGGGTTAGTCATTCTCTAATCCTTCATCAGTGCTCACAGGATGCTGCTTACAGGATGTTGGTGGCTGGACATTTTTGGCTGGTGAACTATTTTCAGCCCAGCAGTCACACTGAGGTGGTTTAAAACTCCAACAGCACTGCTCTGTCTGATCCACTTGTAACACACCACCACCACATCAGTGTCACTGCAGGGCTGAAAATAAGTCACCACCCAAATAATACCTGATCTGTGCTGGTCTTGTGGGGTCCTGACCATTAGAGAATAGAGTAAAGGGGACGGACAAAGTATGTAGACAAACAGATGAACTACAGTCTGTAATTGTAGAACTATGAGTGCAGTGACCACTAAAACTTAAAGGCAGAATAAGCAGAATATAAACTGAAAAATATAGAATGCCTAAGACTTCTGCACAGTACCGTACATGACCCGAGACCAAAACTGTCCACCCTTGTGAGAGACTCAGCCCTCCCACCCAAGGACTGCTGAGACTCGAGAGCCTCCGGCTAGGTGGAAATTCGCACCTCACTGTGCCAGAGGCAGAACCAGTGTGGCTCAGTGATGGAGCTCTGGTTAATGGTGCTAAGCCAGTCTGTCTTATATCCCACCTCAGGCAAGTTTCATGTCCCTTCCATCGCATAATAGTCAACAGTTCTGGTCTCAGTGCATGAGCAAACTGCAAAATCATTGCCCAAAATTGCAAAATCTATGTTGTTTCACTCAATGGACATGGCTTCAACCAGTTGATAAGTAGCTGAAACATGTTTCCCAGTTAGATTGTGGTTAATGTGAGACCAAATATTCCCTAAAGGGTTCAAATCTGGACTCAAACCAAGCCAAACACGAGTCTGGTGAACTGTGGCAGATCTTTTCAGTGTTTAGAAGATGGATCTTTTGGATGATTCTGAACACCCACACGTGTTAGTTTTGAGTTTTCTAATCAAACATTTACATAGTTTCATGATTTTATCTTTGTGTACAAGGCTAAGTGAATTTCCCTGTTTTCAGCTGTTTTTGTTCCAACAAGTTCATTGCAGAAATAAACACTGACAAGCAAATGGTGACACAGGGCTCAGGAGAGCATTTTCATAGGTGCTGAAAATGTTCGGACCAATGATTTGTTGCTAGGACTTAGATTTGGCCCATTTTTGTGCCCAGGAGTATATTCATTAAACTTTACCTTTTGCCTTCATTATGTCCATTTGCAGCATTTACACATTTGAAAATATATTAAAGATATTTAAAGGCAATTTCTACCAACTGTCACACTCAGGACATGGAAGGACGAGGGAAGCAGACGTAAACGCAAGTGACGGGGATTTATTAACAAGGAACATGCATACAAACCAAACAAAACCAATACTATGTACAGAACCAACAAGGTAAAGCTAACAGGCAACATACAAGACAACACGCAAGGCTAAAGCAAACATGTGCCAAACAAAGGTAATGCTAACATAGGACAAACAAGGCTAATGCTAACTGAGGCAAACAATGAAACAAAGCTAAAAATGCATAAACAGTAACCAAAAAAAAAAAAAAAAAGCATGGCTTTGAAGTGCAAAGGACGGGAAAGAGAGAAAGCGAGGAAACAGTACAGACCCAGCTTACCCAAAGGAAGCAGGACAGAACACGGACATGATCAGGGCAGGGGGCCAGAAAAAAGGAGGCATGGACAGCAGACTAAGA
The DNA here is from genome assembly GCA_025084515.1 of Ancistrus triradiatus. Lineage (NCBI taxonomy): Eukaryota > Metazoa > Chordata > Actinopteri > Siluriformes > Loricariidae > Ancistrus > Ancistrus triradiatus. The sequence continues at coordinate 130,633 of JAJAGP010001613.1, read as the reverse complement.
AGTACAGGGGACAACAAGGGGAAGGAGACGGGCCTCTTGTGGCCATGCTCTCAACAGGAGTCTGAAGAGGCCCCGCATACCCATAATTAATGGACCCATTAGTCCCGGGCCAAAAAGTCCTGGCAATTGCTGGAACCACCTGAGGTGATGGATGCAACCTCAAGGAGGGAAACGACATCATCTGCCGCCAGGGGGGTGCAGTCTATGACCTAAAGTCTCTGGGAGCCCCTGGGTCAGCACTGACCTGGGCAGGGGTCACTGTCTGGTTGCTGACGATCGGAGTCGCCGTCAGACTCTGGCTGAGCAGGTCGCTGGCGGGTTGCTAGCGAGTGAGGTCTTCGTCATGACCCTGGGTGGGTGGTGGGAGGCCGAACAAAAAGCCCGAGTCAGGCTCAAAAGCAGGCGGGCACACTCTGGACATCCTCCGAGGTGGGTGGGCACGCACGCTCTGGACATCCTTGGAGGCGCACACTCTCTGGACGTCCTCCTAGCCGGATGTTGTCACAGTGACAGGCTCATAGGGCACCGCTATTTCAGATTCCAGAGCTGGCGTGGCTGCGTTAGACTCTGGAGGTGTGGAGTATCTGGGCCAATGCCGAGTCGACAGCTCCCAGCACAGCCCGTAAATCCACTCTGTAAAGGACTCTCTCCAACCCAGGCTCCTCAGCGACAGACACGGCAAACTCCATCACCCCTCTGGCTAGGCGCACAGATTCCAAGACCCCTTGAAGCATCTCACTGGCTCGCTCTACAGCCAGGTGAGTTGGGGTTAATAGCAAATGTGGGGGTGCAGCTGTCTCCGTGAGGATGGAGAGTGTCGAATCCGGCTTGGTCCGGAGAATGCCAAAACAGCTGGCGAGAGGGGGATCCAGCACATGACTGGCAAGCTGTGACCCAGACTGGCGGCTAGCATATGGCGATGTGGGCATGGGCTCCGGCGTAGTGCTAGCAAGCATGGACAAAGGTGCTGAACCAGCAGGCGTGGTCCTCCGCTTCCTGCAGCACTTCTTGGCAGAGCATGAGAGACCACAATTTGGGTTCTGGAGGGTGATGGCTGGACTGGGAAACTCCACCTCAGAGTCCTGACCACACAAGGTTAAGGGAGGCTGGTACTCCCACTTGGTGATCCTCCAGATACTCATCATCTGATGAGTCAGACAACATGCTACAGAGGACTGGGGACACACTTGCTATGTCCTTTATATGGTCTGTCTTACTGTCACGCTCAGAACACAGAAAGACAAGGGAAACACAAGTGACGAGGATTTATTAACAAGGAACATAGTGTAACATGCATACAAACCAAACAAAACTAATACTATAAATAGAACCAACAAGGTAAAGCTAACAGGCAACATATAAGACAACACTCAAGGCTAAAGCTAACGTGACAAATGAAGGTAATGCTAACATAGAACAAACAAAGCTAATGCTAACTGAGGCAAACAATGAAACAAAGCTAAAATGCATAAACAGTAACCAAAGAATGCAAGAGCCATCACTAGGAACAGAGACAAACCATGGAGGGACAAAGATCAGGGGACAAAGCAGGAGGAGCGACTAGAGCGAAAGAGAGCCAAGGCAACCAGGGAGTGAAGAAGCCAGACAAGGAAGTGCACAGGAAGAGGGGTATATATAGGACAGACCAGCAGGTGGCTACAGCCCCACCTGCTGTGTAGGAAGAAGGCGGCAGGGGGAGCTAAACAAGATGGATGCAAGCTGGAGGGCTTGCATCATCGTTACATAGACGACTTCTGTGAAACTTCTGCATGGCTCTTAACATTATGTGAAGAAACGCTTTTAATCAGCAATGTTTTACAGTTAGTTTGTGTTAAATGTGAGACCAAATATTCTCTATAACATTCAAATCTGGACTCAGACCAAGCCAAACATGAGTCTGGTGAACTGTGGCAGATCTTTTAAGAGATGAGAAGAAAAATCTTTTAGAAGGTTTTGAACACCCAGACATGTTAGTTTTGAGTTTTATAATCAAACACTTAAATATTTATGATTTTATTTGTGTACAATGTAAGTGAATTTCCCCGTTTCCAGCTTTTTACGTAATAACAGTTCACTGCAGCAATAAATAGTTACAAGTAAAAGCTTAATATTTTGCTAATTTTATGTTCATTGTGCCCAGGAGTATATTCATTAACCTTTACATTCATCATGTCCATTTGCAGCATTTACACATTTAAAGATATTTTCAAGATAGTTAAAGGCACCTTGTACCGACAACTTCAGTGAAACTTATGTATGGCTCTTAACAGTATGTGCAGAAACTCTTTCAATCAGCAATCTGTCATGTAATGTTTGTGTGTGTTTGCATCACTCTTGCTTGCCAAAGGACTCGATGTATAGACAACAGGACAAGCAAAGTTATTTATAGCCAGTAGCACACACACATATCTCTCCACTTCCCGAGAAGCTCATTTTGTGTCCCACCAAGTATCAGCATGTTACATTCTTTTTATGTGATCTGGGCCTTTCACCATATGTCAGCTCTGCATGATTTACCATAGAGAGACATGGCAAGTTGGCTGAAATGAACATGAACAAGTGACCAGCTTGCAAGTCTTACCAGGACCACAGCTGAAAATGTTTATACTTACCTGTGAATATATACTGACCTCACACCTAGTCTGCTATGTCATTGGTCATTTTATCAGGTATACAATTACTAATGGTAACCTCAACTCAACATTTGTCCTGTACAGTTTGGTAGCTCATTGCTACTTCATCCTTGGGAAAGGACCATCACTAACCAGAATGTATGTGGGATTTGAACCTACATCTCTGGAACTTTGCAGCACCAACACTACCCATGCACCACAATACCAATCTTGGACAATCAAGAAAGCTGGCTGGCTAACACATTTCAATGGAGTTTACTTTTACTAATAGCACCAAGTCTTTAAAAATAACTTTCTGCAGCAGTTAGTGCCGTTTCCTCACAACTCCAGAAACCTGGATTCAAGTCCTGAGCTGGTTGCTGCCTGTGTTTCTCCTGTGCCAGTATGGGTTCCTTCCATGTTCTATGGTTTTCTCCAAAATTCTAAATACAGTGGTACCTAGGTTCTGTCCATTAATTCACTCCAGAAAGCTTGTCGAGAACCAAAAACAACAAATACCAATTTTTTGAGAACCACTGAGGTACCACTGTACAGGTAATGGAGATACATGTTGCTTAACGTCCATCAGGCATTCTGAGAAATCTCATGTTACCTGATTTGGACATTGTCCGAACATCATATTATATACCGTACTCAGCTATTTAGGCAATAGACTACAGTATCCTATATAGCATTGCTAAGATAGTGCAGTGTTTCCCATACGTTGATTTATTTAATATCAGCAAAGACGCAGTATTTCTTACTCCACGTGTTTCTCCTCCCGAGGTGCCTCAAATACAAAGTAATTCTCAGATAGAAACTAATCTGCAACTGTCCCACAATCCAAACATGGTTCTCAAGAAATCAAGTCAGATTTATTGATATAGCGCTTTTTACAATGGAGCATTGTCTCAAAGCAACTTTACAAGTTTAGATTATCTCCTAATATCTACGTCCAATCCCAAATTGAGCAAGCTTAGGGTGACAGTGGCAAGGAAAAACTCCCCAAGTTTCCAACAACTTATTCCAATAAGTGAAGCACAGATCCAGTGCACATAATTCACCTGAGTGGTAAGATCTGCTCGTTATCATCATCTCAGTGCTTATAAGTAGCGCATTCCCATCCAAGTCTGCTCACGCTGAGGCTGCATGTGTTTAACATCGTGTTTAATAAACTTTCTGCAGTAGATGCTGGACTGATTGTGTCATTACAACTGCTGTACTACAACAGCTAATGAATCTGGCAAGGAAATGCATGAGTTCAGTAGGTTAAAACCTTAATAAGAAGGATAGTATAGTAATTGGACCACAGACGTTTATGAGAATGGATGTTGTTTGAATGAATGTTATGCATGAATGAATGAATGCTCATGGTGCAAAATATAATACAAGTGAACCACAATGAGTGAACCTTTGAGCATCCCAGAATATGCTGCATTTTCCAATTCTTCAAAGTCAGTAAGTGTGGGCAGAAGATCAGTATAATAAACTGGCAACAGAGTGCAGGTTCAGGTCATCTTGACCTGGCGGCACAAAGTTAAAATGAAAAAAAATAAAAAAATAAACAGGGAGGCGAAAATGTTCCTGTAAATTTCCTCCATCTCATACTGTGGAAACAAACCTTGAAGTATTGGGAGAATCATCTATTGTCGTCTAATACTTAAATACATTCAGAGTGCTCTAAATATATTGTACAATTGAAGATTGCAAGAGATGGCCTCTTGTGACTGGACAGCTTCAGTTTTGTAGTAATCAGACATGGGGCTAATCAGATTAAAGGCCCTGAAATGAAACTCTCAATGCAGTAACTAACATGACACTGAGGCTGACCCAAGTGCATTTGTAATGAAGTACACATTATGTGCTGAGTGCTGTTGCAGGGCTTTAAGCTGCCTTCAGATCAGTAAGGAAGCTCAGGAAGGAGAGTAATCATGATGATGATGTCAGATCAGCACTAGACTACTAATGTGAGATGTTTAGCCTCCAAGCAGCACATGGAAATGAGCACAGAAGCATATTTGCCCTCCAAAATGAACCGATTTTGAACGATAAACTGCCGTGGTGTCTGTAACGCCCTTGTGGCTGTTACTCTGTTACAGAGAAGTCATACATTGCCAGAGCTTTGTTTGTCATTCTTGACCTTTCATCAACTTTTCATCCCAATAAATAGATGTTTTTGGTCGAAACAGATCTTCTCTGGGTTTGCAATGACAGATAAGTTTCCTAGTTGAATAAATCTATAGCTATGCCATGCAAACTCAACTGGAGTCCCACAAGGTTTAGTGCAGGGTTCTTGTCTTTTCCTGCTCTACATCCACTGTTTTTAAAGTCATATCCTTGCATGGCTTTTTCTTTAACAGCTATATGCTGCTGACATTCACCTCATCTCTTTTAGTCCTTGGATTAGATGTAGAGATCTCGGTATGGAACATGTCATCACAAATGTCAGCATAATGCTGTTTTATATTTCTGGAGACATGTCTCCATGTCAAGAGCTTGCCATATCTCTCCTGGATCAAACCTTCAGAGAATGCAAAAAGCATTTTTTAAGAAACTGGTTTTGGATAAGCACTTACTACTTCCTTGCATGTGTTTAACTAACTAAACCAGCCATGCAGGGACATGTACAACACAAAAAAACCACATTTATTTCCATCAGGGTTCTTCTAGTCCTGTCTAGGTAGAAGTACGCAAGTTGCTCCTGGGTATGTTTAAACATTTACATTTATGTAATTTATTTATGTAATATCCAGAGTGACTTACAATTGATATAGCTTTACAATCCAAGCAGTTGAGGAGAAGTTAAAGGCTTGTCAGGGAACCAACAGGGCAGGCTTGTTTGATGTGAACTCTAGA
>JAJAGP010001613.1:95165-120165 GCA_025084515.1 Ancistrus triradiatus | reverse complement strand
CATTAATGCAGAAAAGTACACTGAGAATTTAGAGCAGCATTAGCTGCCTTCAAGATGACGTCTTTTCCAGAGACGTACATGCATTTTCCAACAAGACAATGCAAAACTACATGCTGCACAGATTACAAAGTCATGGATATGAAAGAGGTACTGGACTGGCCTGCCTGCAGTCATGACCTGTCCCCGACAGATGATGTGTGGAGAATTTTGAACTGAAAAATGCAACAACGATACAATTTTGTTGCAAATCTTAAGAATGGGTATCCTTTGTGCCAAAATGTCTTAAGTGTTATGAGTAGAAAGGGCAACATTACAAAGGGCTAAATGCTTTACCATCCCAACTTTTCCGTGCTATAGGACCGAAACGCAGTTATGGATCTTTAAATAAACCAATTACAGCAGCGTACACTATTCTCAGAAGGTAATCTTTGCATACCTCTGTTTTGTCAGAATAATGATCATTTGGAGGCAGGTCATTTCTAACAAATGTCAAAGCATCCGTGCCAGTACATCAGAAAAGCAGCACTTCAACTCCAAACACTCACAGATGCCATTCAAGTTAACAAGCTAACGTTCTACGTGATGTCAGTGCGCTTTCAGTGTCTCTTGTGGTCTTCACGCTTGTCACAATGAAGGGCAGATGATCCAGGTGGACGTGTCAGTTGCACTTTTTATTTTTCGACATCATGCAAGTAGGGCAGACAGATCAAGTGCTCCCTGGGACTCCAACCTAAATTTAACCACCTGCACATCAACATCAAATGTCTGTCCGCCTTCAGCAAAGGTTTTTCTAAGGTGATGGAACAAAAGAAGAAGAGACAACCTTCTGGGTGCTAATGCTGCAGATTTGCATTCGGCATTCAGCTAAGAAGGCCGGAGACAATCTGAAATGCCATGCTATGCTTTGCTCAAGCTGTTACCGAATGAGACAAGTAGGCACCTATGAGCAACTTGTGGAGAAAGACGGGGCAAAAATAGATTAAGCTGTCTTTCTCCTTTGGGGTAGGTAACATGCTGTGCAGGAAAAACTGGGTTGTGCAGTAGGCCTTTTTGTTATTACCACACCACTTAAGTAACAGCACCAAAGGCAAACACAAGGGATTGTGGAAAGGTGTGTCAAAATTATATGATAACTGTTTACTCAACGTTACAATCCACTGCAAAAACTGAACTATACAGGACCTGTGGACTGTGGTAGCCCTAGCGGTTAATGTACTGGACTATGGACCAAAAGGTCCAGGGTTTCAAATCCCATCTCTGCCAAGCTGCCACTGTTGGGTCCTTGAGCAAGGCCCTTAACCCACAATTGTAAGACAGTATCAATTGTAAGTCGCTCTGGATAAAGGCATCTGCTAAATGCTGTAAATGTAAATTAATTAAATGTAAAAACTGCGGTGGCCTAGAAGTTAAGGTACTGGACCATGGACCAGAAGGTCTAGGGTTCAAATCCCATCTCTGCCAAGCTGCCACTGTTGGGTCCTTGAGCAAGGCCCTTAACCCACAACTTGTAAGACAGTATCAATTGTAAGTCGCTCTGGATAAAGGCGTCTGCTAAATGCTGTAAATGTAAATTAATTAAATGTAAACTGCGGTGGCCTAGAAGTTAAGGTACTGGACCATGGACCAGAAGGTCTAGGTTTCAAAGTCCATCTCTCCCAAGCTGCCACTGTTGGGTCCTTAAGCAAGGCCCTTAAACCACAATTGCTTGGACTGTAAGAACCATACCAATTTGTAAGTTGCTCTGGATAAGGGCGTCAGCTACAGGACGTACATATCTGCACATGACAAAAGTATTGGGGACACACCTCAGACACACAACAATGAGTTCCAAACCGTTCTCCAACATTAACATCAGCACAAAACTGTGGGGGGGGGACACGGGAGGGCTTCATGAGGAGCTGCAGGCAAGACTTAAATGACCAAGCCACAGTGCCAAAACGGTTGTATAAAGCAAAACCGCTACTGGAATCACGCTTCTCTATTGGCAGACTACGGAAGAGTCAGGGTTGGGCAAACATCAAGGAGAACGTTACCTGCCTTGTGCCAAATGTAATTACAATCTGAATCAGTAAACTGCACAGTACAGAGAAACTGCACTATTTGTGATCACTATATCTATTCCTTTGCTATATTTGTGTTTATTATAGACAGCAACAGTACAGCAGGCCTCTGACTGGTACATAAAGGAAGGCAGGGCTGAAATGCGTAGACTCTCTGCCCCTCCCCCTCACTTGTCTGTCTGACCATAAACAGCGTAGCAGCATCCTGCTGGAGCTGGCATTTCCCTTGCTGCACACACACACATTGCTTAATTCTACCATTATTAGCACTGGCACTTTCCCAACTTGGCTCTGATCGGTTTGTCTTATGTCAAATCAGACACATGGAAAACACCAACATAAAACATTGGCCAGACATATTACAGCACCTGATCACACCAAGCAACTCAAACACACATTTGGGTCTTGGGTGAGAAAAAGAGTGTTATCACCTCCAGACTGGACTGTGCACAACAACACATTCAAATGGCATGTGAGATCAGTTATGCCTGAATATCTGTTTGCCACCTGGTGTCCTTGTGTATTTACAGGTATGAGCCCTTTGATGATCACCTTACTTTCTGTGAAACGGGTCATTAACGGAAACGAACATTGTCCAAACATTGCCAGTGTCACACGTTTTATGCTACTGTAATGTAAATATAAAGGGTATTTTCACAAAACCTTCTGTAAACGATGCCTAAATGAGCCTAAACTGTTACGCACATGCTAAACCTTTTGTAATTAATTAAAATTAACAATAATTATAGAAAATAATGTACTGTTGTGACCCTGTTTAAGGGAAAGCTGTAATACTCAAACACTTAATTGTATGATGGATCTGATACTTTTTACAAACAACACGGAAGATCAGCCAGATGAGAGTCTGAACGAATGTGAATCAGTTTATATAGTTAACTATTTAGTATGATACTATGTGGTAAAAGGGGTGAGTGATATGACGATTTTAGACTGTGAAAGGTTAAACTGTGTCCGTGATCTGCGACCTAGAACATAATGGTGAGATTTACATTATGAAACTGTTTACATTTTGTTAAAGTGCACTTTCCTAAGTTAATAAATTATATTATCTTATGTGCTCTTTGTTATATTTGTTATTGTATATCATACATTTTTATCAGTAGAGAAATTAGTTTAGTAGATGTTTAGTTTGAGAAATGAATCTTAAACTACAGTGCAAAGTAAATATTGTGGATTGCAATTTACAAGATGTCCACCCTTCTGTGGGTAATTTGCATAATATTACACTGCAAACATCAGCAAGATCTAACATTAACTAAATTTCTTGTACGAGAATGAAAAAAAATCTAACAAAACCGAAGAACAATAACTTAAATCTCATGTCAATTATTGGCAAGCCTAAAAATTAATACCAAAATGTAGTTGAAGCAGGTTGCCAGTTATTTTTGCTCAAGTTTGAGTGTTATGGAACTATAAAGCGGTCACCCATGGCTTTCACTGGAATATATAAAGGAGGTGAGAGGTGCCATATTTCCTTTCATCAACAAAGTTAAAAGACATTTCCTGACCTTCATAAATCAGAAAAAAAAGTCATATGCTGAAAAAAATCCCCATACACACTATTATGGCAATACCTATAGAAAAAGAAGATCTTCGTATAGCCTTAGTTCCTTTCTACAGTGACATAGAAAGAAAAATGAAAGTTACTTTACTCGTTTCATGCGTCTGCCCTTCATTTTTATCAGAGAATCTCAATAAAGTCTTATGTTGTGCTCAAATGTGTTTACATCTCATTTTGTATTTTTCCATTGCTTCAAAGGAATTTTAGGAGAAACGTCTGAGACAAATTTCATACGCAAACGAATCAAAAAGGGGAAATCACTATTGTGCATGTGCGTTTTCCTCCCATACAGTGAGAAAGGAGACAAAGACAAAACATTTTTGTTGATCTGGTAACTTGCAGAACATAGCTAATTAACCACAACCACATTTTCTAAACGTTTTCTTTAAAATGTATTGGTGCTAATACTTATGGAGCTGACCTTAGATGTTGAATGGATTTCTTCTGGAATGTCAAAGCCCAAATCAATTAAATGAAATAAAATCGTAGTAATGCTTTTACTTTTAATGTCATGCCATGTCTCAACGTTCACAGCTGTTTTTATTTCATGGTCTAAAGATCAATTCCTTGTGCTACATTATAATTACATACATTTCTGTAGCACCTTTCACTGTCACCCTTAAACCTGTATACATGCCGTCTCTGGATGATCAAGATCTTTAAATCTGAAATAGCACACACGAAACCTCAGACCGTTTTTACACCATCTTGTCTGTTTCAAAGACACACTGATGGAAAAAACCCATACAACAGAGACAATAATATAAGAGTTATGTAAACAGAGAAAGAAAGAGAGACAGACGGAGATAGTGACTAAGGTATTTCCAGGCAGATGTAATCAAGCAGCAGCAGCTGATGTGGGTGAGTGGTGGGAAAGCTCCACCGAGGGTTTCAGATGTAATTAGAGTCCCAGTCGTCAATTCCCAGCCAAAATCTCAACTTGAACGCTCTAGAAGAAGGTACGCCGTTTCATATTGTGGCATCACTGTGACTAAGAGAATGATGGCGTCTAGTGTCGCTAATAACGTAATGTAATACCACAATAACACTGTCACTGTAGTGAGTTTTAAAAGGTACACTACAGGTTCTGGTATCTTCAGGGTTCAATATGAAAACTGGAGGTTTGTATGATATTATTACAAAATATATTATAATATTTACAGCTCTGAGCATATAATACAGGTATGTGCCTTTTAACAACTGCATCATGTTCTGTGAATGATATGGTCACTGACCGGACATTACCATAGTCACAGTCTTTCACAAGAAAATTGCATGCAAATAACAAAAATGTGTCAAAAATACACCTGGAAAAAAAAATTAAAACTTTTACTGATGAGTGATACAAACAACTGATACGTTTGTTTGACAGAAGCCAAAAATGCATTGATAGAGAGCATTGCGATCAACACGGAAGACCTACCGGATGAGAAAAAAGACTCAAGCAAATGCGAACAAGTTTATATAGTTAGAAGTGAGAGAGAATATACAAATGAGGGGACAAAAAGCAGTACTACTTACAATAGGAACATACACTTATGAACACCATTTACAGCTTGTTACAAATAAGTATTGGAAAGTCATACACAAACAAATACCTTGCACAAAAAAGTCTCTAAACACATCAACCAACAAGCCAAACACATCAACCAACAAGCAAGCGAGCACACAATGTTGAGGCGACAGTGTTGACTGGCAGTTTGTGACTGAAACATCCGGAATTAAGACAGATTTGGATTTCCTATTATAATAAATAAGATTCGGTCATTAAAGTGAATGGATGTTGATCAGATGGATGTCAATACCTGTATATATCCATATGTTCAAAACCCATTTACTTTCAATGATGTTAGCATGATATAGCGGTGTGACTGGCCTTCATACAGCAGGGTCTTGTCAGCAGTTTCAGAACTGATAGATCATGTCTTAATTTCTGCACTTGTGCATCAGTGTGAACATTATGTTCGATTTCACGCTCGTTTCTGCTAGTTCTGAAAGCTACAATATAAACCAACTATAACAGCAGAATTAACCACTAAATACAATTAAAGTGGAGGGTGTAGGTAGAGGTAAGGAGTCATTCAAACACTTACTTTATTTTCCAGATCACCATTTCTTTATGCGTTGTTGGGATAGTGGGTTAGGGGAATTAAAATAGCCTGTACATTGTAGAGGTATTAGGGATAAACAGTTTGTGTACTATATTATGTCCTTACACTACCTCAACATGTTTATACCTGTTGATATTGTTGTGCCAATCTGGAGCACTGTTCCAACAACTGCTTTTCCAACCTTTACAACTGTTGTATTGCCTTAGCTCCACAAGGTTCACATATCCAGGGGAGTAAAATTTGCCAAGATTACAGTGATCATGGAGTCATTGGAGAGATAGCTAAACACCAGACGCACACAGACATAAGCATGTTCCTTTTCAGTGCACTTAAAACACAAATTGTTAACTTCACAAAGCAATCAGCAATTACACTGAACGACAAACGAAAAGAAATCAACAAGAAGGCCAAAACCGTGTGCTGGACTGGATTCACCATGTGGATGACTGTAAGTGACTTTCAAAGCGTTGAAAACACTGTAGGTGTGAACACTAGGTGCGGCACAATTTTCTGAAAATACAGCCAAGAATCTTCGAGAGCTGAAAAACCCAAGCCACCTCACAATCGAATGCCTGTTCAATTTAAAATGTAGATTAAAATTATGCCATAATTGTACTTTGGCTTTTTTAAACCACCGCAAGAGTCATAAACCAAATGGGAGCACTGAGAGCGAATTAATCTGCAGCAGACTGTTAATAAATGATGCCAGTAAATTAATCTGGCGGATGAATGTCATCCAAAGCCATTTACAATGAATTTAGGATACATTCCAAGCAGAGAAATGAGTTGTGTGGGCACAACCCAGGCCCAAATATATGTTCATTGTAACAGCACTACATAAAAATATAAATAAATACAACTTCGAATGCAAGAACGTTTCCTCCAGGAGACTTGTGCTAATAATGTGTTTTTCCAGTCTAATGATGAGGAACAGAGTCTATAACTATTCTATCACAAGTAGCCTTAGAGAAAAAGCACTGCTAAATACTATGGTCTGAAAAAGAACTCAGTGCAGACGGTAGTGATTTGCTTCATCACCCTGACAGCAAGCCTTGGTGAAACACTTGCCGACAAAACTCTTAACTGCCAGAGTGCAACACCACGACTGGGAGATTATTATCTACACACAGTGGTTAGGAGCTAGTGGTCAAATCGTACCATACTATCTTGGCTTCCAGTATTTATAGCTGAAATTGACAGGTATGCACCGCTTAACGGCTGCATTACATTCTGTGAAACAGGACGTCAGCTGAATGGAACGTTGACCAGTCATACTGTAGTCAAATGGCCTCTTTAGGTTACTGTAATGTAAAGGGTGTTTGCTTAAGAAAGAAAGAGACACTTTTGTTTGACGGATGCCAAAAACACAAACGATCACCAGCTGGAACAGAGACAATGAGACGGTGAATGTGAACCACGCTTATATAGTTATAGGTGAGAGAGAATATTGCAGGTAGTGGGGGGATAAATAAAGGAGTCTACTTTGGAATAGGACAGGCACATACAGTGGGGCAAAAAAAGTATTTGGTCAGCCACTGATTGTGCAAGTTCTCCTACTTAGAAAGATGAATAGAGGTCTGTAACTTTCATCAAGCTACACTTCAACTATGAGAGACAAAAATGAGAAAGAAAAATCCAGGAAATCACATTATTAAAGGATTTTTAAATAATTAATTGTAATTCATGGTTGAAATAAGTATTTGGTTCCATCACAAACAAGCAAGATTTCTGGCTCTCACAGACCTGTAACTTCAAGAAGCTCTTCTGTCCCCACTCGTTACCTGTATTAATGGCACCTGTTTTTGACCTACGTTTACTCACAAACTCCATTTACAGCTTCTTACAAATAAGTAGCTAAAATCGTCCACAAAAACCCAAATAACTTACACAAAAAAGTCCTCTAAACACTCAAACCGAGTTAGAACAGTCTCTGGTAGAAACGTGAGATAACGAAGCTCGACGGTTAAGGTAGTGAGCTTTCAAGTGAATGACAGATAACTCCTACCACTGCTCGTGGATCCACAGTGTTGACTGGTTTGTGTGACGCAGCCGGCACAGGAATGAAAACACACTGCACTAGAGTACAACAAAAATTTTTTTAATATTCTGACACGCCAGTACATAAATAAGCAATTACCCTACAGGATGTTAGAATTATTCACTAAACATATAGTAATCAGAGCTCCAGTACACGACTGTATACTGTAAGCATCAAACATGTTACACTGTCCCATGTGTCTACCTGTAAATATGCCATTCTCCTCTGAGACAGGGTTTAGTATAGTACCCATATTACCAATTAAATCTGTTGGCCACTATATAGTCAAACATTTGGCCACATCACAAATTACAACTTGTACACTTGCACTAACTGGGTACATGCGCTCTTATCAAAGGCTGTAGTAAAGTACAATTTGAGCAAGTTTTGCAGTGATTGATATTTTGTGACCAATTGCCACAAAGCTACTAAGAGAATAAAGCCAGGTTACAACCAAAAAACTCCTGCCATATTTTTCTTTAGCAACTGTTTCCGTATGCTGTCATCTATAATTCTTAGAAAAAAAAAAAAACAATCCGAGATTTTCAATAGAGGAGTTTGTCAGCAACCCTTTTTTCTAACGAAAACGAGACGATGACTAAATTAAAATGAATGAAAAAACTAAACGAAATGAATTGACACTTGTCAATGAATATGAAATGAGACAAATGTTCGGCAGAGACGACATCTAATCAGATCTGACTCAGTTTTGTGGAAGCTAGGGACAAGTTAGGAAGAGATCCAAGCACAACTACTTTAGCACAATGGAAATGTGGGACAATTTGGGTAGTGATCAAATCAGTGACGCTGTAAGATGCAAACATTTAATTTAACCCCGGAAGACCATACAGTTAACACCTAAGAGAAAGAGAGTCGATATATTGGCATACATTTCTCATTGGATGTCAAGGAAAAAAAACAAACCTGAATTGACATCTGCAGGCATGTCATCCTAAAATCCATGCAAAGCTAAACATGATTACACTAACATTATTTCATGAGCTAATGTGTGTCACAATGTGTTTTTGCTAAGCTGTGAACTAATGTTATGTAATGTTACTGAATAGAGAAATGACCCATTAATGATCCATGACTGAGGTTTCATTTCATCTAAGTGTATCTAATGACAAATAATTCAAGGGAAATGTTAAAAAAAGCATTTACACATTACCCTTTCATATTTCATAAAACATTTCATATTTTAGTCCACTGAATCTACTGCAGATTTAGTCAACTATAACATTATAATTAGTCCACTAAAACTAGAAATTCAGATGACTAAATTATGACAAACTAAATCATGTTTTAGTCAAGAGACTATGACTAAAACTAAATTAAAATTTGCTGTCAAAATTAACACTGGTTGGCAGTGGTTGTGGCTGAAATAGCAGATCACTAAGATGTGTCCTCATATTTTTGTCCATATAGTGTCTATAGTTTCATTCCAGAATGAATACATTTCTACAACAAGCCTGCCTCCCAATCTCACTTGATGAAAGTATTCTAGCTTGGCAATAAGACAAACAGTGCTGAGTTTACTGGTGTCCTGCTGTACTCGTACCTTACGTACATTTCCTTCAAGTAGTAAGTCCCTTGTTGAGTTTGGTTCCCCCCCCAAGGTTTCTTCCTCATAACATTTAGGGAGTTTTTCCTTGCTACTGTCGCCCTAGGCTTGCTCAGTTTGGGATTGGCCGTCGATATTAGAAGGTAATCTAAAATTGTAAAGCTGCTTTGAGACAATGCTCCATTGTAAAAAGCGCTATAGAAAGAAATCTGACTTGACTTGAAATCTGACAACTAAGGAGTACGGGACATTTCTTGTGGTCCCGATTTTTGTAATGCCCCTGCTGCATATCATTTCGAAGGGAAAGCATAAAGGAGGATGCTTAAAGTAGCAACAATAGAATCGCAAGAAACTAGATGTGACAAAGCCCCACGGTTCCGAAGACAGAGCCGGGTTAGGATGATTCATAGCAATGCATAATAAGGATTACTCTCACTCCTGGAGCTCCGTCCTAGCAGAACTGTTACACAGCAGGAACCAGAAATCGCTGGCTTCCTCGCTGGCGTGTGACATCCAGTCAGTTGATTTACACATGATGAAGTAGATCTAGTGACGAGAAGCCAGAGCCAGAGCTGTGTCACCACACAGTCATTCAAAAAATATAGTAGTGTGTGAGCAGGGAGCACTAATGAGGCTCAGCATCAGCTCATGTAATGGAAATTAGACTATGGGTGACAACACTGAACAGTTTCTCAAACGAGAACAATCACAGCGCAAGTCATTAAACATTCAGCAAGAATTAGTCAAGAGCCTTTTACCGTCACTACGATTAATAAATAAAAATATATAGGCAAATATACAAGTTAAAACCAGCATTGATTAGCAGTGGCTTATCAATATTTTGTGGATTCTCCTCTAGGCTCCTCACACCATGCTGACGAATTCATAAAAGGCATTCATAAAGTTCTTCCATGTATTCTGCATCCTATCAGGTTTTAATTCATACTAGCTATAGCATACATGCTTTCATCTTGTAGAGACCCTTCTCATTCCCCCAGCATTCACTCACTCTTTCTTCAGGATGCCACTCAAACTTTTCAACCAGCTCAAACAGCAGATTCTTAAGTGTGTGTGGAGTTGATCTTAAATTGTCCCCCACCATTTTCGAGTCTTATTCTTGACATTAAGAGAGATATCTTCAGTGTCATTGTACAACGAGATGACGTTTGGAGCAAGCCTATGGATGCCAAAAGTATAAAAAGTAAGCATAAAGTAAGAAAACATGCACTGTATACAAATAGTTAGAAATATAGATCTAATAAATACAGGGATAAAGTGACTAGATGCCAGGTGGCTCTGAATCCCAACCAATCCATGGTCCAATCCATTTCACACTGAATACTGCATAAAACTCTAAACACAGACCGACATGGTCACTTCATTAGGTACTCTTGCTAGTACTGGGTTGGACCCCCATTTGCCTGCAGAACTGCCTTAATCCTTGGTTGGGAAAACACGTGTAACATGTTTTGCATCGTGTGTAATTCGACAAGAGCATATTATGCACTGAAGCTGCACTTCTATTTGATTAAAAGGCTTCTTATCAAACAGAGGACTCTGCTCTGCGTCCACACTGATCCCTAATGTAAGCATAGCAGGAGGAGTGCCTAATATGAGCTGTCAATCAAATCAGTCTAGCACTAAAATGAATGTAATGCTCCATTAGCCGCCTACACAGAAAGTGCTTGTTTTTATAGCTTGTGCAGGGAATGTAAAGCCAGATACAACAGTTATAACGGGCTTGACTTTGATTACACCAAGCTGGGAGTTTATATTAGGTTCCTTCCTGTATTTACACCTCACTGGTCATTTTATGAAGCACATCTTCCACAGGGGTTAGACTACAGACAGGCTACAGTCAGAGTAACTGTACCCCTATTTAAGTGTATCTATATGATGCTGTAGTCTCATATAATAGCCCCAGAATGGGAGCTAATGTGACAAATCAGATCATATTTACAATTATTACCCAGACATAAACAATTATTATCATGGAAGAAAAGGGAGCTTTGGGAGGGTTGCCTTCATTTTCACTGTCGTTTCCAGATCATTTTAATTGCTTGAATTTTCCCATTTTTGAAGTGACTGATAAAACATGGGCAGTGGAGTGTAAAGGGGTGCCAAGGCAAGCAGGGGGCACGCTTAATAAAAAGCAGCCCACACACCATATGGTGCACTGATTCCCTCCCCCGGGTCGGCCCCCCGGGGTGTCCAATGCACAGGCGGAGGAGACGGGAATGTTCCAAAAAAGGAAAGATCAACGGAAAATAAAGACGGAGATGTGGATGCGAGCCCAAGGTGAGGCAGCATGAGGGGCTCCCGAAGGCGCAAGAAAGATGCGAATAACAACTGTAACGCGACAAAAGCGAGAGGAGGAAAAAAGGGGAGAAGGGCGGACGACGGATACGACAGCCGGTGAGGGGCCCCACAAGGAATAGAGAGAGTAACCTCAGAATAGGAAAGAAAAAAAGGGAAAGGGGGGACGAACAGGGGAGAGCATAAGAAGAAGTTCGCAACTGGGTCAAAAGCGAAGGGGTGTAAGCGCAGAAACCTTACCAAAGAGACGGGCAGGGGAAGGAAGGAGCGAGAAACCAGAAAGGGATCGCTCGCGAAAAACCCTGGGGATAGCCACCGAAAAATGGTGCAACCATGGCGGTTAAGCAGCCCAACGCAAATGCAAGAGGAGGGGGGCAGGGTGGGGAAAAAAGCCGATGAGTAAGTAACAAGGAACACCCGCCCCCTCCTTCCCCCCTTCTCCCCCCTTTTCACTAGATTCCGTCTTCGGTCCTCACCGAAACGCGTGTCATCTAACAGAACTGCTTAATTACCAAGTCAAACCGCCCTGTCCTTGTCCCACTGGATCTGCACCGCTTCATTTCATAAAGAAAGACTGGAAAGTTCAGCTGTTTTTCCCAGAGCATGGCTCTAGAGAGAGTTCCCTTCAAATCCCAAAATGGATCAGCGGTCATAATAGCACTGAAACTCCCTTTTCTTTAAAACACAAATATAAAAAAATAGGTTCAGCTGCCAGAGAATATCATTCCAACATCAATTCAATCATGTCACTGGACATGAGATGAATTAAAACAAACATTGTCAAGTCAAATCAAATTTATTTATATAAGACTTTTTACAATGGAACACTGTCTCAAAGCAGTTTTTTGCAACCATGTGGGCCCATGGCCCCTAATTTAGCAAGCCTAGGGCGACAAGTGGCACGGAATACTCCTTAAATGTTAAGGAAAACCTGGGGAGACTGAGACTGAAAAAGGAACCCACCCTCCTTTGTGGCAGCCTAGATTCAATAAATTACAACGTGTTATATGTACCAGTCTTCATTAGGTAGTCTATTAGGAGTTTATTTCTAAACTCATTGTTCATTTGATCCGTTTCACTTACCATATAGATGCACTTTGTAGTTTCCTACAATTAACAGTCTGTAGTCCATCTGCTTCTCTGAAACACTTTGTTTCGTCCCCCTTTACTCGGCTCTCTAATGGTCAGGGACCCCCAAAAAGACTAACACAGATCAGGGTCCTATTTGGGTGAGGGATCATTCTCAGAACTGCAGTGACAATGATGAGTTGGTGGTGTGTTCAGATTTGCTGGTATGATCAGACACAGCAAGTGCTTCTGGAGCTTTCTGGAGCTTTTAAACTGTGTTCACCCACTGTGCCCTCTATTAGACACATCTACCATATCACACCGCGTTGTAAATGTAAAGTCAGAGCCAGTAGCTCGTCTGTTGTTGCACAGTTTATGTTAGTCATCCTCTAATCCTTCATCAGTGCTCATGAGATGCTGCCTACACAATGATGGTGGCTGAATATTTTTGGTTGGTAGACCATTTTCAGTCCAGCAGGTATTTAAAAGTCCAGCAGAACTTGTGTCTGATCCACTCATTCTAGTAAAACACACACTAACACGTCAGTGTCAGGGCAGCGCTGAGAATGATCCACCACCCAAATAGTACCTATTATAATAGTTCCTGAACATTAGAGAACAGAATAAAGAGCACAGAATGTACATGGAGGAACAGATGGACTACAGTGTCTGTAATTGTAGAACTACAATGTGCTTCCATATGGTAAGAGGAACTGATAAAATGGACAACAATTGTAGAAACAAGGAGGTGTACCTACTAAAGTGTTCGGTGAGTGTATATATGTGAACATCTCATGCTGCATCTTTATCGCTGCCTAAATTTAAAGGAAAACTTACATATTTCTCATTATCCATGACTTACGAAGTCTGTCTGATAAAACAGTTTACTTTAAAGGTTCTTGAATGCACAAAGAGGTTCTCACAAACTGTTCTTTGTTGCTAGGCTGGACTGATAAGAGTGTTAGATGTAAATACAAATGGTGTCATGGTGAATCAACCAGTGTATGAAACTACTAGTGATAAAGCAATTAATCTGTCAGGTGATTAATGGGGTGGATCAATGCCATTTTTAAATAATAAAAATACATCTGCACTTATGAAGCCGATATTCAAAAATATTGGGGAAAATGCAGAGAAATGTTCTTGAGTGAAGATCTTTGATACGTTTCTGTTTGTCTTTATTTTAACACCTATAGTACTGTATTCTTAGTGCAAATAAGACTCCATGGGTCCTACAAAGAGCTGATGATTACAGCTAGCTGAAAGGAGCCCTCCGGATCACTTTCAGGCTGAGCAGTTAGCATTAGCAGCTAGCACCCGGAGTTCATCAACAGAGCAAGTGTTTTGCTTTTACTTTCAATCTATTGCTCACTAAACTGAGATTTTCAACACTTAAAAATAAGCTTAGCGTTAATGATTTTGGCCAACTGTGTGATAATGTATAGGTGTTTTGAACAATGAGGACGACTTCTATGATATGAATATAGACTATATTAAACTGAACTGTTCATGTTACATTTAACTTATGAAGGATTTGTTGGAAGATATCCCCATTGTAATTTAGGAGGCACCTGTACAATACAACTCCATTAATACATATAACGCCATATACAGTGTGGATTTTCTGGGGGTTTGGAACTAAAGTGACATTATTTCTTATGGGAAAAATTGCTCAGTTTTTCTCTCGACAAGCCTTCTGGTACAAATTTACAACAAGAACTGAGCTACCACTGTATATTGTAAACATCTGTAAACATCCCCCACACCCAATATCGCACAGGCATATTTGTGAAAATCAATAAGAAGTGGAAATTCAATCAAAAGTGCAGTCCATTACATCCTAAAGAGCACTGAATCTTAAATCCAACACTACCCGTGACACAGCCTAGTGAACAATACCCTTCATCCTAACCTTCTATTTGCATTACCATGTGTGACAAACTCAACAGCAACCATCACAAGACCAGTGTAACAGAGTATATATCCAACCTGTTTATGAAATCCTTTCATGCTATTTATACGTTTGCCTTGATTGGCCCCTTTTCTTCTATTCACACAAAAATGCAGCGCTTATGTGACATGTCACCACCAAGTCCCTCTGCTAATCAACAGAAAGATAATCGCTGCTGCTTGCACTTGGAAGTGGAACGTTAGAATTTCTTGCTAGATACTAAATGAAGGTCTTCATATCAGTATTTGTGCTTTAAAACAACAAAAAAACACCAATGGGAACAGAACTGGTGGCATTTAAATGTCAGTCTAAAAGTAAAGGTTGGTTTTAAGGTCAGCTTAGGTTGAAACTGAAGCGGTGCAGACATGGAGATTTCAACTATTTTTTAAATAATGCCTCTGGGATACCATTAGGTACTTGGAGATGATTTGATATTACAGGCATACATTCATTCATTTTCATACTCTCTTAATCCAATTCAGATAAATGGGAGCTGAAGCCTAACTAGCAATTCAGGACCAATCCATCGCAATGCATGTAACACACACACAGTCTTGTAATACGTCTTTGGAATGTGAGAAGAATCTGCAGTACTGTGAGGAAACCCACGGAGACACAGTCACAATATAGTTCGATTCTCGGCCTGGACCTCTTGCATGTTTCTATGATTACAGTACAAGGTGAAATGTTTCTAAGAAACATGTATGGAAGGTTTGTGGAGGGAAGAGCCTTTCTTGCTACAACGTTGGAGAAAAAAATCCACTACATATATAAGGAACACTAACATCTTTATCCGTGGTAGGCTCCTTCAAAAGGAGAGGGTGTAATTGGAAAGAGCCTGTGTGTATTAGACTGAGTGTTGTCTGTGTGTCGCCCACGCCACCCACACAGGAGCTCACAGTGGAAAGTGACTTTCCTGCCATTATAACACACAAGGCTACAGCAATACTGACAAACGACACTTTTTATCTGTCCTCTGAAAGACACGTTCTATTAAACCAAGTAAAAAAATTTTTCTTAACATGACACAGTTGGATGACGCATTTACAATACAGGTACACCAAAGATTTTAGCAGGCAGAGCATTCATTCATTCATTTATTCATTCATTTTCTTGCCGGTGTCAGCGGCACAGGGAGCAAGGCGGGAACAACCCTAGACAAGGTGCAAATCCATCGTAGGGCACACACACTTGCACACCAAGGGGCACATATCCAATTAACCTAACATGTATGTCTTTGGACTGGGGGAAGAAACTCCACACAGGTGGAGTCCGAGGTCAGGATTGAACCAGGGACGCTGGAGCTGTGAGGAAACCGCGCCAACAACTGTGCTGCTGCGCCACCCCAGACAGAGCATACTAGTGTTGTAGTACAAGTCCAGTTTTGGTCTCTTCTCAGTTTCAGGGGAAGGCGGACTGGGAAATTGTTGTCAAGACCAGCCAAATCCAATGCGTCTGAGGTAATGTTAACTTTTTTCTATCGTTACATCGTTTACATCAGCAATTCATTCAAACAGAATAGATCAGTCCTTTCTCTACATACCTACATAAAATCTGCTCTCAGATTGGCAGGGAAAAACAAGTTACTGCTCTTCTCATTCAATATCCAGCAGTGTTAATTTCATTGACAAATGATTTGTCAGAGTTTCTCAACGACCCTTTTTTTCCTAACAATAAGATGATGACTAAAAATGAAACAAAAATGACAAACTAGGCCCCAATGAATTGACACCTGTCAACAAATAAAAACGAGACAAAAATGTTCGGCAGAGACAACATCCAATCAGATCTGATCTAGTTTTGTGGAATGTTGGACATGTTTGAAAGAGATCCAATCAGTAATGCGGTAAGACGCACACATTCGATCTATCCGCGGGAAGACCGTACAGCTAGCCTCTGTACTGGTTCTCAAGAAACCAACTCGACAATGTCAACATCTGGGAGATAGAAGAGAGTAAATATATTGGCACATTTCTCATTTGATGTCAAGGAAAACAAGACTCTCTATAAACCGTGTGGGGCGACCATCTCCAATAAAAATACAGCAGGTTGGAAACGACATCTGCAGGCATGTCATACTGAAACTGCGATCAAGCTATCAGCACCTAAATGGAGCAAGCTAGTATTGTTGGGGTAGCACATTAGTACGTTGCAAACGTTCATTATGTTCAAGCCAATATTTAGTGAATAAAGTAGGGTTTCAAATATGTTTCCAGTTCATGCCATGGATATATTTTACTTTGTTTTAAAAAGTGTTCATAGTATCTTTTAGGAGTATTCGGATATCATAACTCTGTTTTATACTGCAATTCAATTGAAAAATGAATAAATGCACATAGATCTGATCTTCTGAGCTTATGTGTAATGAAGCTGATAATGCATCATTTATTCTACAATATCTCGAGTGTCCACACAGTTTGAAGCAAAAATTGAGTTTGTGACCACTTTACTGTATGCTGTTATCATCAATGCATGCATATAAACCTGAACTTATATCTTAAATCTTATACTACACCATTCATTCCAACTTGATTCCATTATAGAATATCTGCTGAATGTCCATGATCTATGGTGAAAATCGAGTTATAACGACTTTAATGTATACTGTCATTATCAATGCATGCATATAGATGTTTCACTTCATCTAAATAATTTGAGAAATGTTAAAAAAAATATTTAAATATTGCAACTTTTGCATTTCATATTTTAGTTGACTGAATCTACTGTAGATTCAGTTGACTATAATCTTATAGTTAGTCGACTAAAACTAGACTAAAACTAAAAATTCAAATGACTAAATTATGACAAACTAAATTACGTTTTACTCAAAAAACTGACAAACTAAATCAAAATGAACACTGGTATCCAATCAATGAAGACACCATTTGAATTGTCTGATGTTAAAACTTCGTACGCATTTTCACCCGCAAATGTCAGCAAAATCTGGAATTATTATTATGTTTACACATGTAATAATAAAAATGGATAGAATTGATGTTCAGTTATGTGGTGACTTCTGATTAAGTTTGAAAGAAGAAGGGAAACAGAATCATCATGATCATATGCTTCCAAAAGTTACAATGCCTTAGTTTGACTAAGACTATAATAATAATAATAAATAAATCATAATTTTAGACCATATAATAATTGGTTATATTTTACAACATATGATGAAATATAATATTACTTGATAATTATATTAATTGCCAATTGCTTATTATATGTATAACGAATGCAAAGTGAATTACAAACAAATTACATTGTTTCCATTTTCTTCTCTTTATTCCGGTATGATAAAATCTTGATCTCGGTCTTGGCCACTCCTTGACTCAGACTAGACTACTAAAAGACTTGTTCTTGACTCGGACTTGATGCGTCCTGGTTTTGGACTTGACTCAGACTCTGCTCTAGTGGTCTTGAGACATAATCAGATGCAGTCAAACTTTGATATTAAAACTCCCACTATCCAAATTCTCACTATAACATAAGAGGTATTAAATGCTTACACTGCTATCTGAAAAAACTAGTTGCCAATTTAACCATCACAATTGTCCCACAGCATGTTATTTGATGGGTGGTCATTTGCCAGTCGGATTTCCCTCTCTATTTAATTCCATTTCCACCTCTCCCTCTTTGTCAGGTCTCATCACTTTTCCTCTTCCACTCCGCGTTGATGTCTCCAACTCCACTCCTGCCAATGACTGTTTGCTTTCCCTCTCAATGCTTCCTCATGACTTGTGCCCTTGGTCATCTTATTCCACTCACTGAACAGAAGTATAATATCCCCCATCAATGCAATGCTCATGACACACAGCTATAGCTTTCACTTGAGCCAGGAGAAAATGGATGGCTGGACCTCCTTGTAAATTGTCTGTGAGACAAATTGCTGGATGGCAAATAACTTTTGACAGGTAAATCAAGAAAACCTGACCATTATCTTTGGCAACCCCATGTTTGCTACTATGTACTACTGTACTATTGTACTACTATGGCCGATGATCTGGGATCACTTTCCTTAAATGTACATTCACATCCAAAAGCCTTGGCATCATCTGATTGATTTCACATTTGAGAAGCAAATGTATGGCAAATCTAAGCCCTTCTGGTGACAACTCCTCTTAATAAAATTAAGGTGTGGGAACAAGATAATTAACGTGTGGGAATGAGATCATTAAGACGTGGGAACATAAGATGTGGTGTTGGGGATTTAGTGATACCTTTTGATTGTGCAAGAAAGGTAAAGCGTTTAGGTTCATATTTCAGCAGGTCTACCATTTAGAAAGACTGTGATTGAAAATAGTAAATCATTATCACATTCCCACACCTTTGCTATCTCGTTCCCACACCTAACTTGTTTCTTCATGACCATGCCATAATTTTATTAAGAACAAATTTCACCAGCAGGGCTCCGTACAAATTAACAAGGTTGTATGGGGCAGCTGTTTTTGAAAATCATTGAAATTGTTCAAAACTCAAACACATTTTGTCCCAGAAGGGCTTGGAAACCATCATTTATGCATTCATTTTATTCTCATCTTGATTATTGCAACTCGCTTCACTTTGGTGTCAGTCAGTCCAGCCAGTTCAAAATGCTGCTGCCAGGCTTCTGACAGGCACAATGACAAGGGAGAGGACGACTACTCTACTAACCTCCCTGCACTACTTGTAAAATTCCAGACTGACTTACATGGTATGGCACCTAGTTATACAGTACTGTGCAAAAGTTTTAGGCCACCTTTAAGTTTGTTGTTTTAGAAATGGTGTAATATCCATATATAACACTGTCAACAACTGGACCCACAAATTTCAAACTTGGATTCGTCACTCCATAATACTCTTTTCCACTGAGCTTCATTCCAATCTTTGTGAGCCTTCGCATATCTTAGCCTTTTCACCCTGTGCTGCTTCCAAAAAAATGGTTTCTTGGCTGCTACACTACAAAAAAAAAAAAAAATGTTCCTGATCAAACTTCTTCAGACTGTGGGAGGATCAACTTAGCATCTTAATGAAGTTGCCAGATGCTTTTTTTTTGTTTGTTTTTTTAATACTACATACACATTTATTGTATTGTCTGGTTGTATTCCAATTAAAACAGAAATGATTGCAATGCATTCAGAAAGTCTTCAGACCATTTCACTTTGTCGAGGCATTCTGGAACAAACAAACAAAAAAAAAAATCAAGTCTTCCACCATCATACTGCACTCAATACCCCATAATGAGAAAGTCAAAACAACATTTTGGACACTGTATTAAGAGGAAATCTATAATTTTCACATGGAAACAAGTATTCTGACCCATGATACTTGAGAGTGGCCAGACAGAAGCCTCTCCTCAGTAAGAGACACATGGAAGGTATTTTTTGCAAACTCCAAGTGGGTTTTCATGCGTCTCATCTTTGAAGCTCAGCCAGTGACCATTGTTTTTTTTTGTTTTTTTAAAACTTAGTTTAGTCACCTGATTACTTCGTTTGGTGGGGCTGCCAGTTCTGGAAAGCATCTTGGTTGTTCAAAATTTCTTCCATTTAAGAACTACGGAGGCCACTGTGCTTTCAATACAGCAGAATGTTTTGTAGTCTTCTCCAGATCTGTGCCTCCACACAATCCTGTCAGAGCTCTACAGACAGTTCTTTCCTCCTCATGGCTTAGATTTTGCTCTGATCTGTATTGTTAGCTGTGAGACCCTATATAGACAGGTGCGTGTCTTTCCATGTCCAATAAACTGTAGAAACACATCAAAAGATGATGAATAATGGGAGGCACAAGAGCTAAATTACAAGTGTCATAGAAAAGGGTCTAAATACTTACTGTATGTCCATGTGAAATTTTAGTTTTTCCCTTTTTAATAAAGTTGCAAAAGCTTCTAAAACTCTATTTTCATTTTCTCATTGAGAGCAGATATGTGGGAAAATGTGTTTAAATTATTTTAGCACAAGACCTCAGCATAAAATGTGATCTTCTGCCTCCGAACCTAAACATTGGAACAGCCTGCTAACTTTTATAAAGCCTTCTTCCACTTTAAATCTTTAAAACACACAACTCATTTCTTTGCCCAGGCGTTTGAATCCCGTTAGAGATTACGTATTGTATTGTTTTTTTTTGGGTTTTTTTATGTGCTCATTTTGAGTTCTTAAGATATTAGAATAGGAAATTTGACTTGGAGTCTTCCTTAATTTGGTTTATTTTATTGTGCAGCACTTTGGTTGACACCTGATGACATTTAAATGTGCTATATACATAGTTGCCCTGTCTCATCTGCATTCTTGTCACATTCTGTGTTGGGTTTCAATATGTCAACAAATGCGTTATTGAAATGTTAAAAAAAATAGATTTAAAAAACTATGTTCCTCAAAAGAAGTTGGAAAGGTTTTTTTTTTTTTTTACCACTGGATGATAACTCAAGCAGCATTATGATTTTGAGATGAAGATCTGCTGTTAGATCATCATAGACATAGGTCAAAACTGGTAGGTATTTTTAAATGGTTTCACCCACTACAAAATATGACAGTGACATGTTAATAACCTACAAGATGCAGATTTTATAGCATCTGCACTTTTGATAGACCTCACGAGTGCACATTTCAGGCACATACTCCTTATCAACCGTATTTGAATATTATTAAAAATGAATGAAGACAAAAATCCACTAATATACAATGTCTGGTTATTAGGCTGCAAAGCCAGAGACAAGAAGTACTAAGAGTTCTGATCAAGGACAGCCATTAACCTAATACATGCGGTTATGTAAACATTTAACTAGCCTTGAATAATGTGTTCAATCTTAAGCAGTGGTCAATAATGTAACTGAATTTAATCCATTGTTTGATATGGATTCCTGTCTAGGTGGGCCAGAGCTAGCTAAACTCTATTGAGGTTAACAAGTCCTATTTTCTGTATTAAAAGGTGTCAGTGCGTCTGTGCTGGTGTAAGGCTATTAGCTGCCTTTGCAGAGACACCCATCCTAGAATAGATATGGTGGGAACAGATGACAACAGCAACCAGCCAGACAAGCTTTTTTTAAGAAACACTGCACAAAACAATTTGTTCCAGGGGGGCAGCACAGTGGCTCAGTGGGTAGCACTGTCGCCTCACAGCGAGAAGGTCCTGGGCTCAACACCAGGTGGCATGGCCTAGGTCCTTTCTGTGTGGAGTTTGTCCTCCCTGTGTCCACGTGGGTCTACTCCGTGTACTCTGCTTTCCTCCCACAGTCCAAAGACATGTTAGGTTAATTGGTGTCTCTAAAATGCCCCTAGTTTGTGCCCTATAATGGATTGTTGCCCTGTCTAGTGTTGTTTCTGACGCTGTTCCTACGCTGCCGGCTAGGCACAGGCTCTCCTGTGACCCTGTCAAGGATTAAGTGGATAAGAAAGTGAGTGAGTGAATTTCTTCCAGGTGCTCTAACATGTATATGCCTAATATGTTCAACGCACAGTCACTGCTTTCTTTGACTGGTGTTACTGAGCAGCAGCAGGCATGGAAGTGTGGGAGGCCATTTTGAAAATGGTGTCGTGCAGCCCAGTAAGAGGTTACACACAAACACACACACACACACACACACCCCTACCTTAACAACCTCATCTCCAACTCACAAAATTACTTCTTGCTAGTTACCAGCAAAATCACTGGATCCCAATGAGTCTGAGGGTTTATTCCATGGAGAATGTACAGAAAGCATTGGCACAAAAAGGCTAAAACAGAGCCCTGTCCATAGCAATTGAGTACTTTCACTTAAAGAACACTTGGACAAGAACCACCAATGTTTACTTCAAGCTCAACGTTACCTCAATTGGACAACAAAGGCCATTGCAAAAGTAGTCTATATTTTTGCTACGACAGTGATGGGACCAGACAAGTTGGTACAAATCAAGTTTACCTGGTCTTGATATTCTACACTGGAGAGAGAATTATTGATTGCCTTTAAGTTTTAACTTTTCTCACAGTAGGATTCACGTCGGAGCCTTAGTCTGGGGAGCACAGGGCACATTTAACCATGCCCTGGAACCTGGTTCACCATGGTGCTTGGCTAGCCAACTGCGGATATGCCAGCCAATCAACAATTGCCTTATACAAACGTAAACTTTACGTTATATTTAGTGAATTAGCTGATTCCACAGACAGTTTGGAGAAGATTAATCTCAAACTATAACCAATCCCAAAATAAAAACCAATATATACATGCCCCCACTACAGATCCATGCATACGGCCAAGTACAGGAAATGATACTTGGACAGTTTTTCGAATGGACAGAGAGTGACTGACAGGCAAGTAGAGATAGGGCTGAGCAATTAATCTAAAATTAATCGAAACTGACATTCAGAACCACTAACCAATGTAATCTTGTCCATGTTGATGATTTCAGTGTAGTATTTTTTTAAATTGTTAATTTTTTAAAATTCTCTTAACACATTTTTGTATACACGGTGGGTTTACAAATGCTACACAATATGAAAAGACTGAAGAATACGGAAAGAAATAACCAATGCCACATCCTACTAAATCACAAAGGACTTCAATTGGTTGAAATATTCAATAAATAACCAGAAATTGTTCATCTGTGCGTTTCCTTCAGTTATTTTTAAATCATAACAATATGCATGCTTTCATTAGAAAACAACCCAGTTTTAAATGTTGAGCATATTTACTGTACAAACCTTGTCAGTGACCTATGAGGGCAAATAATAATAATAGTCAAATAATTGTCGTTCATTGTTATCAAGGTCAAGCGTTCAATTAATGGTGATATTGATTTTAGGTTACAACGCACAGTCCTAAATGGAGATGCATCCTTGTACTGACTGAATGGATGTTGGTGGTCCATATCAATTGTTTATTCTCCCCTTTACAGCATGGAGGCGTGATAAAACTTAGAGGAATGGGTTAGTGTTAGCATTTATCCATTTTAATGAGGCTCATTTAGTGGAATGGTTGCCCTCAGGAAGTGCTGGCTAATGGGCATGTACCTCCTAGACACAAAACCTAGTTTCAAAGTATCATGCATGACTACACTGTAAATGCTGACTGAATGATGGACACCACTGAGGCTAAAAAAAAAAAAAAAATGCCTTTGATGCTTTACATGCCTTCTCAAAACAACAAGCACTAAAAACAAAAGTCTGTAACAAACACATTTTGTACCCAAAGGACTTGGAAACCATCATTTATGGATTCATTTTACTGTCGTCTTGAGTATTGCAACTGGCTTTACTTTGGTCTCAGTCTGCCCAGCCTGTCACGCTTGCAGCTGGTTCAAAATGCTGCTGCCAGGCGTCTGACAGGCACAAAGGAAAGGGAGAGCACTACTTCTCTACTTGCCTCACTGCACTGGTTACCCATGAGATTCTCGATTGAATTAAAGGTTTTTTTGTTTGTTTATAAGGCTTTACATGATATGACATAGGTTTTCAAAGCTGTGCAAATGTTTTAGGACACCATTTCATTTGTAGTTTTAGCAATGGTATAATAACAACCATATAATATTGTCAACAACTGGACCCAGAAATTTCAAACTTGGATCAGTCACTCCATAATACTCTTTTCCGCTGATCTTCATTCCAATCTTTGTGAGCTTTAGCATATATATATATATATACACACACACACACACACACACACACACACACACACACACACACACACAAGCAAAAAAGTATTTAGTCAGCCACTGGCTGTGAGAGTTCTCCTACTTAGAAAGATGAGAGAGGTCTGTAATTTTCATCATAGGTACACTTCAACTATGAGAGACAAAATGAGAAAAAGACAAATCCAGGAAATCACATTGTAGGATTTTTAAATAACGTAATTGTAAATTGTGGTGGAAAATAAGTATTTGGTCAATAACAAAAAGTTCAAATCAATACTTTATAACATAACCTTTGTTGCAAATAACAGAGGTCAAACGTTTCCTGTAAGTCTTCACCAGGTTTGCACACACTGTAGCTGGTATTTTGGCCCATTCCTCCATGCATATCTCCTCTAGAGCAGTGATGTTTTGGGGCTGTTGCTGGGCAACACAGACTTAACTCCCTCCACACATTTTCTATGTGGTTGAGGTCTGGAGACTGGCTAAGCCACTCCAGGACCTTGAAATGCTTTTTATGGAGCTCCACTCCTTTGTTGCCAGACCCAGCCATGTTCCATCTTCAATGCTGATGGAAGGAGGTTTTGGCTTAAAATCTCACGATACATGGCCCCGTTCATTCTTCCCTTACCACGGATCAGTCGTCCTGTCCCCTTTGCAGAAAAACAGCCCCAAAGCATGATGTTTCCACCCCCATGCTTCACAGTAGGTATGGTGTTCTTGGGATGTGACTCG
>JAJAGP010001613.1:28193-85536 GCA_025084515.1 Ancistrus triradiatus | reverse complement strand
ATTTCTATGATCCCCAATAGGAAAATTCCTACTTCCATCTGTAATATTTAACCCTCATTCCTTGCCCCAGTAAAATGTTGCTGTGCCACAATAAAATCACACCGGTAAAAAGTCAGTTTTATCCTTGATTGCTGAGCAGAAGAACTACAAGGAACACACAAATTCATTACAGGCATTACATTTCATAGAATGCCCCAGCATCTTTGAAAAACTTGACTAGATGAGACTTTCAGTCAGAGCCAGTTTCTTTGGGTTATTACTATTCTTTTTTTTGGAATAATGGACATCCAAAAATATTTAAAAAGAAAGTCAGCCAAGCTGCCGGAAAAATAATGATAGCTGATAACTATGTTTTGCCTAGCCTCTTATAACTGTATAACCTACCAAAAGTACACATTAGACCACTAAAGCATAGGCATTCATTAAACTAGCAAAGGCAATAAATTACGTTCGGGTAAACAAATATTTTTCCAATTAATGGAAAAATTCTTTCATGTTAATCTGTTCTTCATTTCTCATCCACGGCAAAGTAACGCCCACTTCAGAGTTAAATCACCTAATCTATTTAGTGTTTAACAGCCTAATTTTTATGCACAGCTGTGCCCCTACGACTGACTGGCAAGCAGAGGGGTACAGCTGTGCCTCTAAATTCTGTGTGCCCCAGTACGGCAAGTAATCTACAAAAGCCCCTGGTATGTGTGTATTCCCTGCATGCATTACTGCCTAGCAAATGTTTCTAGCTGTAAGTCTTATCTTAGAAAAAAAGACAAAGGAGTTTTTTAATAAGCACTTATAATTAACATGAAAAATATATTATAGGAATTGATGGCAGAGGTTTAGATAGCAGGGCTTTACTGTATTCTTTTCAATTATTTATATAGTCTTCTTCATCTTCCTCTTTCGGTTTCTCCCTTTATCAGGGGTCACCACAGCGAGTTAAACGTTTCCACCTCACCCTCTCCTCCACGTCCTCTACTCTCACCCCAACTCCCTGCATATCTTCATTTACCACAACCAAATAACTCCTCTTTGGTCTTCCTCTCCGTCTCTTGCCTGGCAGCTCCATCGCCAACATCCTCCTACCAATATATCCACTATCCCTCCTCTGCACATGTCCAAACTATCTCAGTCTTCCCTCTCGAATTTTGTCTCCCAATTTTCCAACCTGTGCTGTCCCTCTGATGATCTCATTCCTAATCCTGTCCACCCTAGACACTCCTAAAGAGAACCTCAACATCTTAAGTTCTGCCACCTCCAGCTCTGCTTCCCGTCTCTTTGTCAGTGCCACGGTCTCTAAGCCATACAACAATAGTCAAACTCCAATATTCTTATTCGAGAAAATGGTTTGGATAGACAATATTCAGATAGCAGGACTTTACAGCAAGTCCCCAATTATGAACCAGTTCCATTCCAAGAGTGGGCTCACATGTCCAAAAGTTCACATGTTCAACATATTTAGTCTAAGCTTGTGAGCCTCCAACACCTGATCTCGCTTATCGTCCACTGATATGCCTCGCCACTTTTTAGCAAGATCACCACTGTTTTTACGCTTATTACCAGTCATTCTAGGTTTAAAATGGTGCAATGATTCCACAAAAAGGAGGCATGTACTGTACACAGACAGTGTTACAACCGTGGTCCTACCAGACTACACTTCCCAGTGTCCTACACTTCCAGCCTCCACCGCTCCTTCCACATCATCCCTGTGGGGTGTGTCACCTTTGTTTACGTTATGACTTCCCGATTTTCTTCAGCTGTTTAGTGTCCCCTCTCACAAGCTTGGTTATTTAAACCCTGCATTCCCTTCATTTGGCACAAATTGAGTAGGGTTCACTTCTGTGCACTTCGTGGCATTACCGTTTCGGTTTGCCACTTAATCGAGAAAGTATCATGTCATTTTGGACTGTTTGTATGCACAGATCTTAGCTTCTTTTTTGCACCGAGTTCTCCAGTGTTTTTTCAGTTTCTTAATAAAGCTCTGCTCTGTACCAGCTTCTAGTGTTCATCTCCCGCTTTCCAACTTGTCCTAATAGGAAACTTACTACCTTGTTCTTTATTCAAAACTCGACCTTGTCTGGCATGTCTGTGTAATACATCCTTGTAGTAGAGAGGCACAGAGGGGTTGACACTCTTGCTTGCCTGTTATCTTCCGAATGTTGAGGTTTAGCCTCTAATGTGAGTAGCGTTTTGTTCGTCATACGTAACCTGTGCCAAGTAAGTAAAATGCCTTGCTTTGTCTTTCTTACTGAAAAACTAGGCCTTATATTTTGCCAGGTTGTAAGAATTGAAAATCTGAAGCTGCCGGCTTGTTTTCTCTGGCAGTTTTAGGATTAGAACTCACAACTTTCACATCTCTGTTGCAAAACATTTCCTGTAACTTGTTTCAGATATACAGCTTTCATACCCTCAAAAGGACAACACAACCAACTAAGCCGAGATAATTCACAACATCAAGACAAAAGAAAGGTGTGATACATACTTGGAGTTAGATGTGATATTTATATTCATGTTATTTAGCAGACACCCTTATCCAGAGCGACATACAACTCATACACTCTTGCAATCCAAGCAAATGCAGGTTAAGGGGCTTGCTCAAGTACCCAAAAGTGGCAGCTTGGCAGAGGTGGGTTTTGAACGCTGGATCTTCTCTTTCATAGTCCAGCACCTTAACCACTAGGCTACTGCACAAGCGTATCATGCAATAACATAAATTAAATGATATCACACAAATTAGGAGCAATAAGTTGACGTTCATAAAATCAAGCCATGCATCCTCTCAACACAACACTAGCTGTATTATCTCAGTGGAAGTGAGCATGATGTCAGTCCAACGTTACTTACTGGCAATAAAACCCCATCCATCTAAAGGCAACACCAAAACATTTCATTCAGACACCCATACACAGGACCTGGCAAGCACATCACTTTCCACATTACAGGGGAGTAAGTTTTCTTAATATGACAGGATGCTTAAACAAATGAAGATGTTACTCTTTAATCTGAAAAGGTGGTACAATTACAACAGGGAAAAGATAAAAGCACAAGTGTCTGTTTCTTTTATGAGCTCAGACACTGTCACAGTCTCTCCACATTTCCATATCTATGGTAGGGTATAGACAGCGTTGGAAAATTTCCAGTGAACTTCAACACACTTCATACACACACACACACACACACACACACACACAGAGATACAAATTGGCACAGTACCTTGGCACTGGAATCCTTGCTTGCCAAATCCCCTGTAGAAGTAAAAAGACACGTTATTCACTGCTACTCAGAAGCTAGTCAGTATTAGGAAACACACAAGTTGGCAGTTATACTAAATGGCCCAGAGTCCCCAGATTCCCATTGGTTATAAGGATGAATTAACTTCAGATTAACTGTATATAACAAATGTCAGTGGCACTCCGATGTCTCAGTGACAATACATTGGTCTGACCAGGTCTGGCAATATACATATAAAATTCAGCTATTTCTTTCACACTATGGCCTTTGGCATGCCCAAGTGCAATCACTCCTTTTTGCCAATCATTAACATCTGCTTTGCGACCCATTTTCCACACATCGAATGAAACATTCCCTGCACTGTACCACCTCTTCTCAATCTATGAATCCCATTGCACACCCCGTAGGGAATTTATAGCACGATCATCCTCAGACAATGGCATCTGCAGGAGCTTGAAATTACTACCACCTTAAACACACACACACACACACACACACACACACACACACACACACACACACACACACACACACGACAGGAGATAGGATGCCACCTGTGCAACAAGTCCAGTCGTGAAATTTCATCGCTACTAAGTATTCCACAGTCAACTGTCAGTGGTATTATAACAAAGTGAAAGCAATCGGGAATGACAGCAACTCAGCCACGAAGTGGTAGGCCATGTCAAATGCCAGAGCAGGGTCAGCGGGTGCTGAGAAGCATAGTGCGCAGAGGTCACCAGCTTTTTGCAGAGTCAATCGCTACAGACGTCCAAACTTCATGTGGCCTTCAGATTAGCTCAAGAACAGTGTGTAGAGAGCTTCATGGAATGGGTTTCCATGGATGAGCAGCTGCATCCAAGCCTTACACCACCAAGCACAATGCAGATGCAGTGGTGTAAAGCACGCCACCACTGGACTCTAGAGCAATGGAGTGACGAATCAAGCTTCTGCGTCTGGCAATCTGATGGATAAGTCATGGTTTGGCAGTTGCCAGGAGAATGGTACTTGTCTGACTGCAATTTGCCAAATGTAAAGTTTTTTTTGGAGGGGGTTTGGTGTGGGGTTGTTTTTCAGGAGTTGGGCCCGACCCCTTAGTTCAAGTGAAAGGAAATCTTAATGCTTCAGCATACCAAGAGATTTTGGACAATTTCATGCTCCCAACTTTGTGGGAACATGACATGCCTTCCTGTTCTAACATGACTGTGCACCAGTACACATAGCAAGGTCCATGGACGAGCAAGTTTGGAATGGAAGTACTTGAGAGTCCTGACCTAAACCAGATAGATAACTTTTGGGATGAATTAGAGCGGAGGCTACGAGCCAGGCCTTCTCGTCCACCATCACTGTCTGACCAAACAAATGCGCTTCTGGAACAATGGTCAAAAATTCAAATAAACACACTCCTAAACCTTGTGGAAAGCCTTCCCAGAAGAGCTGAAGCTGTTAAAGCTGAAAGGGTGGGCCGACATCATATTAAACCCTATGGATTAAAAATGAGATGAGCGAATACGTTTGGCAATATAGTGTGTGTGTACATGCATCAAACCTTGAAACAGGTGGGATACAGCAGCAGAAACCACACCAGGTGTCATTCTGGTCTACTAAGAATGGTCAACTGAAGCAACAATTCGCACAGGTTTACCAAAACTTGACGACAGCAGCTTGGAAAAACGTTGCTTGGTCTGACGGTAAGATGGAATTTGAGACAAATAACATGAAAGCATGGATCCATCCTGCCTTGTATCAGCGGTAGCTTTATTGGTGTTTGGAAAGTCTTCACAAAGATTTTCTACACTCTAGACAAACTGCTTCTGTTCCTCTTGGTTGCTGAGTATTGAATTCAATTTCTCCATAAGATCAAACCCCATTCCACAGTCGTTCACCACCACTCTCCAAGTTATTTATTTATTGAGTGTCACATGATGCCGATTTTTGCGAGAGGAACAAGGTTGCTACTGTACCCGTCAAACTTGTTGGCACTGGGGCAATTTACAGAGACCACCTCACATAAATGTCTTTGGAATGTGGGAGGAAACCAGAGTACTCAGAGGAAACCCATGCCATCACAGGGAAGGCATTCAAACTCCACAAAGGCCAGGGTCAGGATCGATCCAGGGATCTCTGAAGCCGAGAGGAGTCCATGCTAACCACTGGCTCCACCATGCCAACTTGATGTTGTTTGATTGTAATCATCATTTTTTTGCCACATACTAGTTTCCAGAAGGAGGAAGCCTTGGTTTCTACACAGAGCAACAGTTTTCTGTGTTTTCTGATACAAAATGGTACAGCTGCTGATGTGGCACAAGTTCCTATAAACATATATATTACTTATATGCTCACCAAGCACTTTATAAAGGAACACTACACTAATACTGATAGGGCTTCCCATTGTTCTCAAGACTCAAGTCTAAATTCTTTGACACAGATTCCATAAACTGTTGGAAACACGTACTTGAGATGCTGCAGGTGCATTTTCATGCTGCAAATCTCCAGTTCTACCACAGCAAAGATGTTCTACTTCATTCACATCTTAGCAACATAGTGCATTATCATGATGGAAGTAGCCTTTATATTGTGGCCATGAATGGATGCACATGGCCAGTAACAATACTCAAACAGGTTGTGACAATCATTGATTGGTATTAATGGGCCCAAAGTGTGCCAAGATATCATTCCCCACACAATTACACAACCTCCACCGATCTGGACTATTAACAAAAAAAGTTTGTGCCCATTGACTCAATTCTGACCCTACCATCTATGTGCCTCAGCCAAAAATTGCTGCACCACATAACAGACATCAATTCTAATGACAGGCTTCACCCTGCCAGAGGCAGGATACAAACTAAAGAGACTAAACCACTCTGGTAAGAGTTCAAACAGTACTTCAGGAATTCCCAGTTCTTCTCTTCTTTCCACTGGGCTGGAGTCCCCAGTTTGTGTGTCACCAAGGCAGCCTCCAATTGCACGTTATCTGTCTCGTTTTGGCCTGGCCTACCATCCTCACCAGGGATGCCCCCACATGACACACTGGCTACCAGTGTTTTTATATATGTATACAATCGGGCAAAAAAGTATTTACCGGTAGTCAGCCACTGAATGTGCAAGTTCTCCTACTTAGAAAGATGAGAGAGGTCTGTAATTTTCATCATAGGTACATTTCAACTATGAGAAACAAAATGAGAAAAAAATCCAAATCACATTGTAGGATTTTTAAAGAATTCAATTGTAAATTATGGTGGAAAATAAGTATTTGATCAATAACAAAAGTTCAACTCAATACTTCGTAACATACCCTTTGCACACACATATGTGTGTGTGGGTCACTTTGTTAGGTACACCTGTTCACCTGGTCCCTAATGCAAATATCTAATCAGCCAAACACATGGCAGAAACTCAATGCATTTAGGCATGTGGACATGGACAAGATGACCTGCTGAAGTTCAAACTGAGCATCAGAATGGGGAAGGAAGCTGATGTCTAGCACAAGCAACCATGTTTAAATATGGTTAAACATGGTTGCTTGTGCTAAGCTGTCTGGCCTGAGTATTTCAGAACTACTGATCCACCGAGATCTTCACACACAGCTATCTCGAGGGTTTACAGAGAATGGTCCAAAACAGAGAAAATGTCCAGTGAGTGGCAGTTATTTGGGTGAAAAGGCCTTGTTGATGCCAAAGGTCAGAGGAAACTGGCCAGAATTATTCTAGCTGATAGAAAGGCAACAGCAAATGAAATAACCACTCCATACAACCTAGGTATGCAGAATAGCATCTGTAAGTGCACAACACATAGAACATCAGCAGAAGACCACACTGGATGCAATTACTATCAGCTACAAACAGGCAACTAAGCCAACAATTCACAAGGGCTCAGCAAAACCCGACAACAGAAGATTGAAAAACACTGCCTTTTTGGAGGAGTCTTGATTTCTGCTGCATGAAAGCATGGATCCATCCTGCCTTGTATCACCAGTTCAAGCTGCTGTTGGCTTTGTAATGGTGTGGGGGACATGTTCTTGGAGC
The DNA here is from genome assembly GCA_025084515.1 of Ancistrus triradiatus. Classification (NCBI taxonomy): domain Eukaryota; kingdom Metazoa; phylum Chordata; class Actinopteri; order Siluriformes; family Loricariidae; genus Ancistrus; species Ancistrus triradiatus. The sequence continues at coordinate 78,283 of JAJAGP010001613.1, read as the reverse complement.
ACGTTGGGCTAATACAAATTGGGCATGACTTAAATGCCACAGCTATACCTGTATTGTTGCTGACAATGCTCATCCCTTTATGACCACAGTGTACCATTTTCTGATGGCTACTTCCAGTAGGATAACACGTCATGTCACAAAGCTCAAATAATCTCAAACATGTCTCCTGAACATGACAGCGAGTTCACTGTAGTCAAATGGCCTCAACAGTCACCAGACCTCAATCCAACAGAGCACCTTTGGGGTGTGGTGGAACGGGAGATTCGCATCATGGACATGCAGCCGGCAAATCTGCAGCAACTGCGTCGATTGATGCCATCAATGGAATGTTTAAAGCACCTTGTTTAAGCTACTCCGTGAAAAATTAAGGCAGTTCTTGCTCCTATCAGCCAGACCTGTACACCTGCATGTCACTGACTGTGTTGTGAGGAGTTTGCACACCTGACCAATCAATAAGTGCTTCTATTAGAGTTCTCTTGGTCTTCCAGATCTTATATAGTTTTGAATTCACTGGTTCTCCATAACTTCCATTTAGTAAAGACATTGTGGACAGTGGAAGAGCAAGCAAGAATGGTTTAATCGTGAGAGTCAGTTTATTTGTTTTAAATCTTGATTTTCAGCTCCAGTCAGCTGCTTAGAGGAGATCATGGCTGCTGAGTGAGAGCACTACACCCTGAGAGGCTTAAAGGGGCACGGACCTGAATAAGCTTTGAAAGTGTCTACACCTGTCTTGGATTATGGCCTAATGAGCCAATTAAGTTCTGAGACCTTAAAATAACACCAGTGATCTAGGCAGGTGTATAGTTGCTTGTCTGTTTTTTATCCAGCATGTTAAATTCTAAAAAAAATAAACAATAATAAAGCACTGCAGAAATGTCACATCATTAAACACGTCGTGTTTTGATTCAGAAGAGTGGGTATATAATCAATACACAAAAGCAATATCCTGATCAATTAATTATCGCGCTTTTGCCTCTCAGTCTCTCTATAAATTTGGAATTCCCCCTTTTATAAAACGCATTTTTCTTAAATTTGCACTCTTCCAGCTAACATATATATTAGAAGGCCCCTATATCAAGCACGGAGCTTTGGTCCCTGCATGTCTGAACGCATGTAACGGTGCGTAATGGTGACTGTTTGCGCACTAAACGCAATACAAGTGCGCACGAGATCTGCCAATCTACCAGAAAGTTTAGACTCATGGCCACACGTGTTTTCCAAAAAGCAAACCATTTCAATTCCCTCTTACCAGATGAAGTCTGTGCAGTGGCTGCAGAAGGTTGGCTGCTTGAAGAAGCGCGCGATGAACTTGTGGTTCTTCACTTCGTGCACGTTCTTCTGGCGCAGCGCTCCTTTGCGTGCGAACCGGTTTGCGATCGCGCCCGTGGAGTCGTGCATGTAGATATGATCAGCTGCCATGGCGGGAACGAGGAGCGCACTCTCCCGCCGTCCCGCTCGATCTGATCCCCGCTCTACACGACGTGTAACCAGAGCTTCAGCTTCTTTCTCCCGTTTCCACCGAGCGCCTCTTTCATGTCTCAGAGTGACGTCAGAGTTTAGACAGCGGGCGCTTCTCCGCAAAAGCGCGAACAGCGCCATCACGTGGACAACACCTGGCAACCAGGTGCATTAATATTGTTTGTTTAGCAGTATCCAAGTCAAAAAGCCGTGACCAAAGACGAAAATGACCCTCCAGGATTTTATCTGTAATAGGTCAAAAAGCCAGGCTCTGTCAGCGCCCTTGGCAAAGGTAATTAACGCTTCTGTGATGGCAGGATTAATGCAGAAAAGTACATTTTAGTGCAACATTCAAGAGGACATATTTTCCAGGGAGGACCATGCATTTTTCAACAAGACAAATCAGAAAAATCCCTTTCAATCTTTCTTTGAAGAACACTGTGTTTGAACATTTCAACCATTTTCTCACACATTTGTTGACAAACTGGAGATTCCCTGCTCATCTTTAAATCTTTACTCCTCAAAGACTCAGCCTTTGGTGGATTTGTATCAAATCATGATTACAATCACCTGGTCACAGGTCGTTAGACCTGTTTGAGTCTAATAGAGTGTCTCTTGTAAATTGTCCTATTTATCTCTATATCTGTAATGTAATTAAATTGGATGCATTAGGACCTTGTTTTTTTAATGCGGGCATTTTGGGGTCATTTTCAAATTCTCCTAGTGGACTAACCTCTAGACACATATTCCACCCCATCCCCCACTTGTAAATCACTAGTGTTCACATCACCTGTTTGAAATCACACCATTATTTCGTCATTTTACCAACTTTTTGGAATTGATGTTTATCAACAAATGACATGAAGTTGAACAAACAAAACATGAAATAGCTTAAATTAAATTAATAAATTAATGTAGAGGCGTACCTGCTCCGCAAGAGCTGCTTCAAAACTGTGAAATGTGGCGTACACGGTGAGAGGCAAGTTACAGAAATTGAGATTTGCATGATCTGGTGCCTTGTCAGGTGGTACCACCGCTATTGCAAACTTTTTTGGCGTGTGCACCCTCATAGCAGTTGCCTCTTGCCTGTCTAAATTCAAACATTTTATTTATATCTCTCTCTCTCTCTCTCTATCTCTAAATATACATACATATACACACACTGATTGTGCAAGTTCTCCTACTTAGAAAGATGAGAGAGGTCTGTAATTTTCATCACAGGTACACTTCAACTATGAGAGACAAAATGAGAAAAACAAATCCAGGAAATCACATTGTAAGATTTGTAAAGAATTTAATTATGAATTATGGTGAAAAATAAGTATTTGGTCAATAACAAAAGTTCAGCTCAATACTTTGTAACATAACCTTTGTTGGCACTGACGAAGGTCAAACATTTCTTTTAAGTCTTCACCAGGTTTTCACACACTGTAGCTGGTATTTTGGCCCATTCTCCTCTAGAGCAGTGATGTTTTGGGGCTTTCACTGGGCAACACGGACTTTCAACTCCCTCCACACATTTTCTATGGGGTTGAGCTCTGAAGACTGGCTAGGCCACTCCAAGACCCTGAAATGCTTTTTACAGAGCCACTCCTTCGTTGGTCGAGCGGTGTGTTTGGGATCATTGTCATGCTGGAAGATTCAGCCACGTTCCATCTTCAATGCTCTCATTGATGGAAGGATGTTTTGGCTTAAAATCTCACAAATATATGGCCCTGTTTATTCTTCCCTGATCACGGAGCAATAGTCCTGTCCCCTTTGCAGAAAAACAGCCCCAAAGCATGATGTTTCCATTCCCATACTTCACAGTAGGTATGGTGTTCTTGGGATGCAACTCCGCATTCTTCTTCCTCCCAATTCTCCCAATCCTCTTCTGGATCATCCATATGCTCTCTGGCAAACTTCAGACGGGCCTGGACATGTACTGGCTTAAGCAGGGGGACACGTCTGGCACTGCAGGATCTGAGTCTCTCTTGGCATAGTGTGTTACTGATGGTAGCTTTGTTACTTTTGGTCCCAGCTCACTGCAGGTCATTCATCAGGTCCCTCCATGTAGTTCTGGGATTTATGCTCACCGTTCTCATGATCATTTTCACCCCACGGGATGAGAGCTTGCGTGGGGCCCCAGATCAAGGGAGATTATCAATGGTCTTGTATGTTTTCCATTTTCTCACAATTGTCCCCACAGTTGATTTATTCACAACAACCTTCTTGTCTACTGTAGATTCACTCTTCCCAGCCTGGTGCAGGTCTACAGTTTTCTTCCTGGTGTCCCCTTCAACAGCTCTTTGGTCTTGGCCATGGTTGAGTTTGGAGTCTGACTGTTTGAGGCTGTGGACAGGTGTCTTTTATACAGATAACGAGGTCAAACAGGTGCCATTAATACAGGTAACGAGTGGAGTACAGAAGAGCTTCTTAAAGAAGAAGTTACAGGTCTGTGAGAGCCAGAAATCTTGCTTGTTTGTGAGTGACCAAATACTTATTTTCCTGACGTTTACACTTAAAATTACAAACTCTAAACAAACCTGAAACAGTTATATGACTGCATGTGCTTTAATACATTATCTTTGGGGCAATGGATAGCTAACAGGAAGGGAGCTAGTAGGAGAATGAAATCATCTGTCAGTTTTCGTACACCACACCAGGTCAGTTTAAAAACTGTGAAGACGTAAAGAACATTTTATGGTCTTATATATTTACTACATTTTTGAAACATGTAATCCAACACAGTTTGGTAAAATGTTTGGTTTACGGATTCAGAAAGTGAATTGAACAAAAATTGAACTATTTGGAAAACAATTAGCCCCTTCTAAACAATCCCAAAATACATAAACGTGACATTTTAAGTCCTAAGAATAGGCCTAAAGAAAAATTAACTGGCATGTCGAACCTGCAATGCATGGTGGGAGCCACCGAGAACACCAGGTCCATCTAGTCACTGCCAGGGGAGGCTGCTGACACTACACCGTTATTTAATGTGGTTTAAAACATTAAAATCTTGTAGACCATTAGTTGTTGTGTTTACTTTTTATCTATGCAGTTGTTCTTAGGATTTGTGCTTTATAAATTGTTAGACACTGGACGATTTAGTAATATAATGTTTAGCATCAACACATTTGTAGACAGTTTACTATTTTGTTTTTTATATGCACGAATAGTAAATGATAATGCATTAGTACACGTAGTTCAGGGTTTCCCCGGTTTTAAATGAATTCGAAAACAGTGGCGCTTGACTGTTGCGCTGTTGCTTGTTGCTAAGCGATATTAACCGCTATCTGAAGTGACGCGAAGCCGGAAACAACACAAGGCAAAACTTTGTAAAAAACCGCGCATAAGTTTCAAATTAAAAGCATAAGCCTCAACCGCTCACCATAAAGCATGTACGGGATTTTAAAATAATTCTGTGGTTTGACATAGAGAACATGTGTACATTTCTAATTAATGTATTCTTTCAGTCAGTACATGATTATTTAAAGGGCTCATTCTTCTTTCCAGTGATTATTCACACAATTTTACCTATTCCACACATTTCAAACTACAATATATATTTTATAGTTTTTTAATTCCCTATTTTATTATATTTTTAATAATATTAATTGCATTCTCTTTTATTTACTGTAGTCTATATTTTATTATATATCATTTTTTTTTACTACAATATATATAATTATATTTAAATAAATATTTTCTCTATTTTATTGTTTATATTTACCTTCTGTGTGTTTAAACTATTACCATAAATGTATCATTGTGGTAACTTTTTCATTCTTACATACAAAGTCTAGGCTGCTCAAGGAGGTTGGGTCCCTTTTTAAGTCTTGGTCCTCCTCATCAACTGCAGGGACTTTTTCCTTTCCACTTCCATCCTAGGCTTGCACAGTTAGGGCTTTGGGCCTAGATATTTGTAAAGGTGCTTTGAGACGTCGTTTGCTGTCATTCCGATCAACTTCCATTTGCTTTAATGCCCACCGTCTTAAGAATTATAATAGGGAATAAAAATGAGTCTTATATACATCTTTTTCTCATCTGAATTACAGAAAACTAGTAAGAGCAATCCTTTGAGACGACTGCTGACATAAATCAGAATCGCAGTGTTGTAAGGCATATATAAAAAGCCTGGTATTGTTTTACTTTTCGTTTTGTGTTAATTATGGGTAAGTGTTTCAAATTTTATAATAGATCCTAAGGTAAGAATTATTGCATTGTACAATGCAGTGCTGTACTAAATGCTTTCATATTGTGTTTTTATTAATATTAGTGTTTAACATAAAACTAAGATGGTTTGGACATGTGCAGAGGAGGGATAGTGGATATATTGATAGGAGGATGTTGGAGATGGAGCTGCCAGGCAAGAGACGGAGAGGAAGACCAATGAGGAGTTATATGGCTGTGGTGAATGAAGATATGCAGGGAGTTGGGGTGAGAGTAGAGGATGTCAAGGACAGGGTGAGGTGGAAAAGTTTAACTCGCTGTGGCGACCCCTGATAAAGAGAGAAGTCTAAAGAAGAAGAAGAAGTGTTTAACACAAAATTATGCACAAAGTATCTGAACTATAAGTTATTATGGGGATATCTGGTCAGAACGTACAGAACGTAATGCGGACGTTGAACGGCGCATACCTGTGTAAATCAATGTAACTTCACTTGAATTGACTATTCTCGCCAGTGAAGCGTTCAGATCGGGGACTTTTAACGTAGAATAGATGGCTGGAGCAGAGCACTATCTGCGCTTCACTTCAGAGGAGCTTAGTTTGAACCGTTTGGCTGCGCTGCTTTATAAACATCTCGGTGCTGAGCAGCTCGGTGTTATTAAACATCTCTGCGGTCACAGTTTTTGATGCCTGCCGGTGCTTATCGGTACAGACGCTTGTTTAGTGTTGTTCGATGAAATATTGTCTTTGGTTGTGAATGAGGCGCTGTTTGTTTGGAACGGAATGATGATAATTTGATGTAAAGTCGTTAATAAGCTTGAGTTTAAGCTTTAGTGCTATTAAAAGTAAATACTTAAAGCCAGTACTGTTTTAAGGTTGTTTTGCTGTTATACAGGTGATCCAGGTTCATGTGTATTCTAGGTAGTATTAGTGTCTTGTGGCGTGTTCAAGCAACTAATGCTCTGCTGAATGAATTGTACTTACAAGGAAAAAAGTTAGATACTTTGTGGTTAAGGTACTGGACTCTGAACCAGAAGGTCCAGGGTTCAAATCCCACCTCTGCCAAGCTGCCACTGTTCCTTGAGAAAGGCCCTTAACCCACAATGGCTTGGATTGTAAGATTGTATCAATTGTAAGTCGCTCTGGATAAGGGCGTAAATGCTGTAAATATAAATATAAATGTAAATGTAGATACTGAATTGAACAGCTTGCGTCAAATAACAGAAATATGTAAGGAAACTGGATTCATAGGTGTCTGACTGGGTTAAAAAGGCTGATTTTTTTAATAGCTAGCTATAGAAGTAGACAAAATAAGTCAAGGTCTGTAAATAAACGGTTGTTGTGCAATTTTTTTCTTTAGTGCTTACACTTTGAAGTCCTGTTTATTAACTTTGAGAGTAACTACACTCCTGGGGGCAAAATATTCTGTTTTTTATGGTCCCAACAACAAACCATTGGTCAGAGAAATTAGCAAGAGCTAAGAAAAAACTCTCCCACTGTTTGTTCATAACTGCTCATTGCGCCAGTGAACTGTTAGGGGGTTTGTTGTTGTTGTTGTTTATTTGCCTATTTTATATCTCAACAATGTTTATTCACAACAGGAGCAAAGTTACATCGATACTAGTCAGCTCCGAGGTCCCCGGTTCTATCCTGACCCTGGGCTTCGCCTGTGTGGGTTTGTTCTCCGGTTTCCCCCCACTTTCCAAAGACATGTGTTGGGTTAATAGGTGTTTCCAAAGTGCCCTTAGTGTGAATGTGTGTATGAGTGTGAGTGTATGTGTTCTACGATGAATTGGCACCCTCTCTAGGGTTGTTAGGCATCGGCTCTCCTGCCAATTTGACTAGGATAAGTGCATAAGACAATGAACGTGGGAGGAAACTGGAGTACGAGGAGTAAACCTATGCAGGGACAGGGAGGACATGCAAACTCCACATTGGTGGAGTTAGGGCTTGTGATCGAACCGGAGATCTCTGGAGCTGTGAGGCGATTGCGCTAACCGCTTGTGCCACCGTGCCCCCCGACTGTTGGATATTCAAACTACAAGTCTCAAGTCTAGGCTGCCCAAGAAGGTTGGGTCCCTATTTAAGCCAAGGTTTATTCCTCATTAAATTGAAGGAGTTTTCCTTGCCATTGTCACGCTAGGCTTGCTCAATTAGGGCTGTTGGCCTAGGTGTTTGTTAGGCTGCTTTGAGATGTTCTGTTGTAAAACAAGCTATATGGGTATGCACTGTCAGGAAAAGATTTAAATGTTTGACCTGAAACTCAAACTAACACATGACTGGGTGTTCATAGTCTCCCAAAATAACTTCTCTTTTCTTAAAAGATTACTCGTTAGTTAGTAATCCTCCACAGTCCATCATGCTCGTGTTTTGACCTGGCCAGAGTATAGATTTGGACTATAGAGAATATTTGGTCTCACGTTAAACACAAATGAACTGGAAGACATGTTAACTATTTGAAGCCATTACCATTGCATGGACCAACATGATTTTGCAATTTTGGGTTTGACCCATTTTTTTCCCCAGGAGTGTAGTCAGTACAATCAATAGACACTACATTGACAAATTTGTGGACACCAAAAGAAAATACATCCATATCATGGGTATTCGTATGCAATTTGACCCCCACAGTTACTGCTACAACACGCGTTGGTCTTTTAAGAGGGCTTTCCACGAGATTTGGGAACATGACTGTGAGACCAGCGTCTGATTTTACACAATAATCCCTGGCTCACTTTTGGTATTCCAGTGCATTTTGAAGATGTCTGATTTGAAGAGTTGAGGTCTGTGAAGAGAAGGTTAAGTCAAGTTCTCAATTGAAGTTGGCAAACCAATTCTCTGTGGACTTTAAGGACAACAGGGCACAAAGATCCTGGAAGCGGAAATCTATAAATATGTCATATTGAGAATTGCTGAGCTGTCAGTCCAACTCATTTTACTGCCACTGTTTGTCTATGGAGATTCCAGAAATGTGTGCTCCATATTATGAATGTGTTACAAGTGAGTGTTGCTCGATATAGCAGAGCTCAATAATTTGAAGTGGTATCCACTTTTGTCTATGTAGTGTATAATCCAAGTAACTAAAACGCATTGAACTTTGTAATGCTGGATAAAAAATGATCCTTGCTTAATATGCAGCATATTTTGTGATTTTGATGCTGGTATGCTGGTCAGAAAGCAAAACCATGCTTGTTCAATGCAGGTTTATGCTGGTCGATTGCTGGTGTAGTACTGATTTTGCTGGTGAACTCATACTGTTGTCCAAAACGCAACAAATTCAACAGAACAGGGATTGTAGTAATCTCTGATTTTGTATGCTTTGTGTAGGATTGTCAAATAAAGCAAGTTTCCCCATACACAGACTTAAACAAATGTTCTGGGTTTCCCCATCTTACTTTGCAGGGCATCATGAGTACAGATGATGATTCTCTGGAGAAACTGGACTCTGATTTTGATCACTATCTAGTTGACATGAAACCTTATGTTCTCAAGCTTCCCCACAAGTCCGGTCAGTAATGAATCTTATATTTGTATGGTTTGTTAGTTTTGCTGTTTATAGTCTCAAATGTTAGCTATGTATAGAGTAATAAATCTACAGACACTGGTGGAGTAATGATACACTGTTTGATTCGTTGCTGAGTTCATACTTTGATTTTCTCACGGTTATCGATTTTGCATTCAATAAAACTTTTATTTATTTATTTATTTCTGAAGTGTAAACAATGCAAAACAATACACATTTTCTTGTATAAGCTTTTAAACAAAAAACACCAGAGTTTAAAAAAGTTCCTAGAAATTAGTAGAAAGCAAAGTTTAAAATTACTAGTTTAAAATTAGTCTTTAGTCCCCTGCAGTTGAAAGATAGTAAGAGCCTCACTGAGAATCTAATGCAGTTGCATTAGATGGCACAATAAACAAGAAGACATAATCCAACTTGATTGTGCAGATGGTTCCATTTTTGCATTGTGATACATCGTTGCACCAGCCCTAACTGTTTATTTTATTAGCTAAGTACTCTGGTACAGTTTTAAAAGGTGTATCACTAGCAACATGCCTTAAATTCATGGCTCGCACTGCATGTATTCAACGGCTTCTAGTTTTTTGGTCGTTGGGTGAAAAAGCATGCTTATATGAAAAATGGCTGAGCTATTTATTGGTTGTATTGTTTTTAATGTATATCCTGTCACTTTTGACTTCACTCATGTAACTGATTTGCCTTTTAAAACCAGAACGCCAGCGATGTGCCCTGTGGATTAAGAAACTTTGCGATCCTGTGGCATCAGGCTCTGGCTTGATGGGACGGAAAAACCGCAACGCATACGCCAGACTACTTCTGCATATGCTCAGAAGGGGACTCCTTGAGGGTCCGTTTAATCACAAGCCAGAAGGGGGAAGCCTTAAGACTTTGCCAACGTACATGGTATGTTCATATAGTTCTACTTTGTGGTTATCACAGACCAATTCAAAAGAGAACTTTCCAATGGCGTTTGTCTTTAAGGCTATGTCTTTTTATATATATATATATATATATATATTCTATATTATATATATATTATATTATATTATATATATATTATATATATATATACATAATACAACTGACCTTGATACCCGAAGAAAGGCACACTTTACTTTCATTGAAAAAGAGGACCTTGGACCACTGGCTAACGGTCCAGTCCTTCTTTTCCTTGGCCCAGTTGAGACACTTTCCACTTTCTACGTTGGCTCAGGTTCAGAAGTGGCTTGACCCGAGGTACCCGACAGTTGTAGCCCATCTCCCGGATGCGTCTGAATGTTTTGGATTTGGAAGCTGTTACTCCTGCGTCATTCCACTCTTTCTGGATCTCTGCCAGATTCTTGAATCTTCTCTTTTTGACAATCCGCTGAAGCCCACGGTCATCTCTTTTGCTGGTGCATCTGCTCCTGCCACATATTGTCCTTCCACTAGACTTTCCATTGATATACTTGGAAACAGCACTCTGTGAACAGCTAGCCTCCTTAGCTATGAACTTTTGTTGCTTACCCATCCTATGGAGGGTAGTTGTTAAGTCTGCAGTCTTCCCCATATTGAACCAAACTACGGTAATTGAACCAAACTGAAGCAATTTAATGACACCTGGGGATGATTTCTCCACAGTATTCAAATTTTTTGAATTCCTGTTTTCGTGGGTTTTAAGAGCTGGAAGCCCAAATTATGTAAAAAAAAATAAAAAAAAAATACTTGGAATCGTTTCAGTTGTGGACCCTGAATCAATAATCTATGAGAGTTTAACTTTTTGAAAGGAATTATGGAAATTAATAAACTTTTCCATGATATTCAAATTTTTTGGATATGTATATGTTTAAATTTATGTTTATATATCTAATGAAAGATGTTGATCAGAAGTGGTTTCCAGCGTTGGAATGTTCTGCACCCAGAGCTGAGCACAGCCATTCTAATTATGCAACGCTGAATGCTTGGGGGCTTCCTCGAGTGTTACTCAGCCTAGCACAGAACCTAGAACTCATTTGAATTCAGATTCTTTTTCCTTGACAGTCCATCTACTATGATGAGCCGCTGGAGTCCAGGCCTCGGGCACAGAGTGCTGCAGTGCTGCCAGTCTGGGTGTCTAATGAGCTGGGTCATGCGGATGACACGTGGAATAGTCTGTTGAAAAACTCCTCCTCACCTGTATCAAACTCCAGCAGGTATGCTTCTGATAGCTCTGCGAATAGTGAAATCTCAGTGTCACTGATGGCTATGTCAAGTGACTGAATTACTATTTGGCAAGGTGCTTTTGTTTAGGCATCCATCTAACTAATGCTGCAGAGGTAATGTGTAATAATTATGGCTGATTCGAGATAAGAGATCTATGTTTAGTTTACATCTGTAAACACAATGAAAACTTCATTTTTAGACTCAATGACTCATTCACAAACCATATTGTAACCAAACTGTACTGTAAGTATTGGGACACACCCCGTAATCGTTACATTCATGCGTTTCATTCGGTCTCAGTGCCACAGTTGCAGGAAAAAACACCTATCCATGCAGTCTGGCTTTACAAAAACATGTGTAAGAATAGGTTGTTCTGAAGAGAAAGTTACACAGAAAAAGTGGTTTCTTGGCTGCCGCCCTTCCAAAAAGACCATTCTGATTAAGCTCCTTTGAACTGTAGAAGGGTCAATTTGGCATCCCAAAGAGGCTGCCAGATGCTACTATTGCTCAAGTTAAGGGGAGGTCACACTAAATACTTGCCACTGTGGTCTGTATAAGTTACACAGCAGGGTTGCAGCTGAGGTGCATAGTGTTTGAAAAGTGACCAACTCTCTGCTGACTCAGTAACTGCAGATTTCCAAACCTCCTCTCACATTAACGTCAGCACATTGTGTGCCGGGAGCGGCATGGCATGGGTTTCGGATGTAGTGGTGTAAAGCACACTGCATTGTAAATGTGTTCTGTGGAGTGACGAATCACCCTTCTCTATACACTTGCATCATTACAGTGGTGTGAGAAAGTGTTTGCCCCCTTCCTGATTTTGCTATTTTTTTGCATGTTTGTCACGCTTCAGTGTTTCCGGACATCAAACCAATTTAAATATTAGTCAAAGACAACACAAGTAAGTTTTTAAATGAAGGTGTTTATTATAAAGGGAGAAAAAAATCCAAACCTACATGGCCCTGTGTGAAAAAGTGATTGCCCCCTAAACCTAATAACTGGTTGGGCCACCCTTAGCAGCCACAACTGCAGCCAAGCATTTGCGATAACTTGCAGTGAGTCTTTTACAGCATCGTGGAGGAATTTTGGCCGCTCATCTTTGCAGAATTGTTGTAATTCAGCCACATTGGAGGGTTTTCGAGCATGAACGGCCTTTTTAAGGTCATGCCACAGCATCTCAGTAGGATTCAGGTCAGGACTTTGACTTGGCCACTCCAGAGCCTTCATTTTGTTTTTCTTCAGCCATTCAGAGGTGGACTTTCTGGTGTGTTTTGGATCATTGTCCTGCTGCAGAACCCAAGTTTGTTTCAGCATTGACGGTCACGAACAGATGGGTCGTCCAGGTCCTGAAAGCAAGCAAACACAGCCACAGACCATTCACACTTACCACCACCATATTTTACTGTTGCTATAATGTTCTTTTTCTGAAATGCGGTGTTACTTTTACGCCAGATGTAATGGGACACACACCTTCCAAAGAGTTCAACTTTTTTACACAGGGCCATGTAGGTTTGGATTTTTTTCTCCCTTAATAATAAACAACTTCATTTAAAAACTGCATTTTGTGTTTAGTTGTGTTGTCTTTGACTAATATTTAAATAGATTTGATGCTCTGAAACACTTAAGTGTGACAAACATGCAAAATAATTGGAAATCAGGAAGGGGGCAAACACTTTTTCCACACCATTGTATGTATGGACCAGTCACCTCATACTTACATCCCTCAGGGTTCCTATTTGCTGAGAAAAGACCCTATCTTGAAGGAGGAGCTAAAAAGCTCCACACACAGCATTCGAACTACAATCCCAGGTCCCCAGTTTCTGCGGTGTGAACACGAGAAGAAGGGAGCACCATGCTAAGAACCATGCAGTTGGCTGATGGCCCCCAGATACTTTGGAAGGAGGAGGGGGACACGTCCTCAGAATCTATAAAAGGCAGTCATTCCAGTGTCAAATGTCTGCTGCTAATATTTGTGTACAGAGATCTCATAGACGTTTGCTATTTTTCAGCTGCTTGTTAGCAATGGGTGTGGCTGAAAGTGCTAGAAAAATCGCCTGTGTGGAGTGTGTTACTGGTGCATTGTCATTATCTGAAATACCGTTTCTATAATGTGTTGGCACAGAACCTAAAGCAGTGCTGACAGCCTTAGAGTGTTTGGTTCATTTTTGTCACACTCATCATTGCGCCACTCGAACAGTCTATCTGTGCTGGCATCCTCTCAAGGATTTGAAAGTTTTCATAGTGCGTGGTAAAAACTAGACTCCTAAGAAGTTGGATACCGCCCCGAGTAGGCTTGCCGTATAATTACAGCCCTTTTTAAGCTGCCCATACTCCATCTAGGCTAGATGACATGCTCTTTGAACTCAGACAAAATCCCATTAACGCAGCTGTTATGCTTGAAACCAAGTAGCAACAAACACCGTATATAGATAACTCTATGAAATGTGTGGCGCAGAACTTCTCTTCATGTTCTTCGTCTTTCTGATCCACTTGAGTGTGCACCACATGAAAAGTTGCAATATTTAGTCAAAGTGAAACCAAACACTTATGACAAGTGGTTCCAGCAACTGTGTATCTCATGAAATCTGTTTGCATATCCTTTGTTTTTTGCACTTGAAGATCTGGAACCTATTTTGTATCAGCTGTGTGGTTGGTTTAATGTCCATTGATGAAAGCATTCACAAAACCACTTTATCATATAGCTGTGGGAAAACTATAGATAATACAAACTTAACTTTTAATCAGGGGCATTATTTGTAAAGTAAAATAACATAAAGTTACATTCATGGCATTTTAGCAGAAGCTTGATCAAGAACACCATCCAATTAAAAAACCATTAGGATTTGATGCAGGAAAATACAACAAACATGTAGAGGAACAAAAAATGTAGTGGGTTTATTTTATTTTAGTATTTTATTTTTTAGGTGCGTAAATGCAGTTTCAATGCTGAGTAAAAATTGTCTTTCGTCGCTGTTTGAAGACTGAAAGAAACTCGAAGAAGTTCATTATTGTGGCCAAAAGTGGCCAACAATTATATATTTACATTTACAACATTTAGCAGACGCCCTTATCCAGAGCTACGTACAATTGATACAGTCTTACAATCCAAGCAAATGTGGGTTAGGGGCCTTGCTCAAGGACCCAACAGTGGCAGCTTGGCAGATGTGGGATTTGAACCCTGGACCCTTGGGTCCATAGTCCAGTACCTTACCCACTAGGCTACCACACTCCTACTTTATATCTTTAAAGTTTCAAAGAAAAGTTCCTTCCTTTCTGTTTCAGTAAATGTTTGCGTGTGCTCGCGTTGCACCACATCCCAATGGTGGTCTGTTGGATTGAGATCTGGAGATGAGTACATTGAAGTCATTGTCATGTTTAATAAACCAATCTGAGATGATTTGTGACATGGTGTGTTCTCCTGCTGGAAGTAGCCATGTCTACACTGTGGTCATAACGAGATGGACAGCAACGATACTCAGTTGGTATTAAGCTGACCGAAGTGTGTCAAGAAAATATCCCTCACACCATTATGCCACCACCAGCCTGAACTGTTGATACACGGCAGGATGAATCCATGCTTTCATGTTGTTTGTGCCAAATTGCGACCCTACCATCTGAATATCACAGTCGAAATCGAGACTTATCAGAAAAGGCCACGTTTTCCAATCTTCTGTCCAATTTTGGTGAGCCCATGCGAATTGTATCCATAGTTTCCTGTTCCTGCCAATACTGTTCTGACAGGATTGGCACCCAAAGTGGTCTTCTGTTGCTGTGAACCCATCTGCTTCAAGATTTGAAGTGTTATGCATTCAGAGATGCTCTTCTACATATCTCGGTTGTAGAGAGTGGTTATTTGAGCCTTTCTATCAACTTTAACCAGTCTGACTATTCTTCTCTGACCTCTGGCATCAACATGGCATTTTTACCCAGAGAAATGGATATCTTCTCTTTTTTGGACCATTCTCTGTAAACCATATAGATAGCTGTGTATGAAAATCACAGTAGATCAGCAGTTTCTGAAATACTCAGATGATCTCTCCTAGTACCAACTTAATTTATGTTTCTTCCCCATTCTGATGCTCGGTTTGAACTTCAGCAGGTCGTCTCGACCATGTCTGAGAGAAATTTTAAAAACATTATTACAACTTATGCAGGGACCAACTGATGTATTTTTGCGTCAGTTGGTCCCTGGAGCAATACCCTCAACCTGCAATTGATTGGCTTGCAGTGAAGTGTGAGAGGTTGGACTATGTTGCTTCTGCTGCTTCTGACCAGTAGAGGGAGAACAAAGCACACAACTCCAGTCAACCATGCAGTATCTTTTCTGTCCAGCAGAATGTTGTCAAACTGGCAGCGTACAACCTGGTACTACGCCGTCACCTCAGACCAACAAGGGGCAAGAGAAGTGTAGTGCAAACTGGCTTGGCATGAACTGGGAACACAGTTTTCCAGCATCCCTTTGGTCCAATCAGTCCCATTATCACTTGCCACTGAGGTCATATAAAGCTGAACAAGTGTATTGTTAGACATTATTTGTGTATTTTGAAAGAAAAGAGTTAAGAGCCAAAACAAAGAAGTCAAGGATTTTGAAATAATTGAAAATCTATAGACCTGAAAAGCGAGAAAGGGGATCACTAGCATTGTTTATTGTTATTAAAATTCCTTCTTAAATGATCCTTTCTGCCATTCCATCTGCAGCCCTCTAATGAGCAAGGACCAGTTTCACGCCGCCCTTTGGTTAGCCTCCATAGTGTCCTGTTACAGTATGATTATATCAATTGTAAGTCGCTGTTAATAAGAACGTCTGCTGAATGCTCTAAATATACATGTTGGTAAGAATAGCACTCACTAAAATAATAAACATCATCTCAACTCAGAAGGCTGTGGTTCCATTGGTATTCCTCACACAAATTGACTGTAAATTGTCTTTGCAAGGGACTAAAATATATTTGTTTATGATATTCCTGGCAAAAAAGGGCAAAAAAACAAAACTGCAGTCAACCACCCCATGGTAATGGCCTCAAACAGTTACAAGTACAGTGGTACCTTGGTTTTCATCATCAGTTTGTTCCAGAAAGCTTGTCGAGACAAATTTTGGCCATAAGGAATAATGTACATTGAATGAATTCGTTCTAGACCCCCAGAAAACCCACACTGTATAAGGCATTATATGCATTAATGAAGTTGTACTGTACAGGTGCTCCCTGATTTGTGACGGGGATATGTTCTGATAATCCATGTAAGTTAACTGAGGAGTTTAATGAGTGTTTGGTAGGAGTGGGACTGTGGTAGCCTAGTGGTTAAGGTACTGGACTATGGACCAGAAGGTCCAGGGTTCAAATCCCGCCTTGCCAAGCTGCCATTGTTGGGTCCTTGACCAAGGCCCTTAACCCACAATTGCTTGGATTGTAAGATTGTATCAGCTGTAAGTCGCTATGGATAAGGGCGTCTGCTAAATGCTGTAAATGTAAATGTAGGAGCGGTCTATACTGTGTCACAGTGGAGATATGGAAAGGATACTATGATAAGTAATGATAAGTAAGTTAACTTGTAAGTTACAGTTGGCCAAAATCATTAAAGCAAAGTTTATTTTATAATAAACTGTTGTAAAATTTCATGTAATTTAGTGTGTAATGGATTGAAAGTGAAAAGTAACAGCAACACTTACTCTATTGCTAACTGCAACCTATGTTCTGGAGCATTCAATTCCTGTTTTGCTTTCGGTTTGCTCGCAAGCTACCCTTTTTAAGGGCCTGGAGACTCATTTGCAATAAGATGTAAAAAGTACTGTAGATTGAAAAATAAATAAAAATGCCGAGAAAAAATAGTGGAGATCTTCTCTAAGAGCTATTGTGAATCTGAGCCAGTGTGTACTGAATCGTGACTCGTGAATGATAACTCAAGTTTTGGCTCGTACAAGTTTAGCAAGTGCGCCAAGTACCGGGCAAACGATGAGAGCAGAGAGAATTGTGGTGGCCTAGTGGTTAAGGTACTGGACTATGGACCAGAAGGTCCAGGGTTCAAATCCCACCTCTGCCAAGCTGCCACTGTTGGGTCCTTGAGCAAGACCCTTAACCTACAATTGCTTGGATTGTAAGATTGTACCAATTGTAAGTCGCTCTGGATAAGGGCGTCTGCTAAATGCTGTAAATGTAAATTATGTAATGTAAATTTTTTTCTAGACCAAATGGGTCGATGAATGAATTTGACGAGTTGCGGGGTGGTCGAGAATTGAGGTACCACTGTAGTTGAAAACTGTTTCTCAGTTAGTGTTGAATGTGAGGGTGAATATTCTCTATGCGGTTCAAATCTGGACTAGTCCAATACATGAGCCTGGTCGATTACCAACTACCGACTAATCTTTAAAGAGGAAAAGCGAGATGGAAGATAATTTGGAATATATTGAACACCTGGACATGCAGTTTGAGTTTTATAACCAAACATTTTAATCTTTTCCTGATTTTATGTGTATACAAGAAGACTTTTGTGGATATTCCTGTTTTCAGCGTTTCCCCCATGACTTCACTGCAGCGATGAGCAGTAACGAGCAAACGTTGGTATAGGTCTTTGAGTGCAGTTTCTTCGTTAATTTCTTTCTAAATTTCTGACCGATGATTTATTGTTAGGAACATTTATAAGCTTAATATTTAGCTATTTTACATGTGGTCCACTTTTTGCTCAGCCTGCTTAAACATCTTTCCTTTCAAATCACTGATGCAATACCAAGAATGAATCATATCGGGATCTGAGTGCATTGTTTACTGTCCTCCTGGACATATGAGCTGTTCCTTTTTCCTCTTAATGAGAGGATACAGTGAGCAAGTTTAGCATTTTGTAGCTAGCTGCACTTCAAACGTGTGGACTTGTGGCAGGAGAAGTCCGTGGTCTGATTTGGGTATGATCATTAAAGGCGTTTAGATCACAGGCCGAGCCCTTCTGGAGAAGCTCTTTCATGTGTCCCTCTCGTTTAGATTAGATGAAAAGGGCAGAGTCTGTCAGCTTTCTTGTGATGTGGCCGCGTTTCATCCCCATCAGTGAGGTGGTGATGAGGGAGCGCTTGCATTTTTAAAAAATTTGCTGTTTATTTTGTCATTTAGTTTCAAGATTGGATTCATACTTCTTTGCTGCTGTCAGATCTTGGATAAAATAATAAGTCTGGTATCTGTTGTTTCTGTGTCTGTCTTGTGTTTTCAAACTGGAATAAGTACATTCATGTCATGCCTGGGCTGTTTGTATGATTTGTAATGCTGAAGTGTTTCCCCTCTGCTGCTTGTCATCACCGTAGCTAAACCTCCTTAAGCACTGGAATTAAGGCTGGTATACTAGTCATAAAGTGTCAGTGCGTTCCCATAGAGGTTTCTTTAGATGTTTAGGGTGATGATCCCGAAATAGCCTAAACAGAGCTCTTGTGAAAATGCGAGCACTGATCTGGTCTTGAAGATTCTCAGAAGGGGGCAGTATTAACTCAGATCAAGTCTTAAGCTGAATCTCATAAACACACTGAGAAATGCATCCAGAGGACATGTTGTTTCTTTACTGATCTCTCGGCTCCTTGGGAATGTTGTAAGCACATAATGACTGATGCTAACAGGCTGAATAGTATTGCGTAATTATAGGTTGCAGTGTTTACATGTAATATATTATCGATGATTGGACCCAGGAACTTCAAACTTGGAATCGTCGCTCCATAATACACTTTTCCTCTGATCTTAGTTCAAATCTTTGTGAGCTTTAGTATATCTTAGCCTTTTCACCCTGTTCCCTTCTGAAAAAGTGGTTTCTTGGCTGCCGCCCTTCCAAAAAGACCGTTCTTGATTAAGCTCCTTTGAACTGTAGAAGGTCAATTTGGCATCCCAACGAGGCTGCCAGATGCTGCTATTGCTCAAATGTAAGGGGAGGTCACACTAAATACTTGCCACTGTGGTCTGTAGAAGCTATTTTTTTAGATACTGCATACAAATTTCTGTATTTTCTGGTTGTATTCTAATTAGAGATGGGCCCGATACGATTTCGTTATCGGGTCTGATATTGACGTCATTCACTCATTGGATATCCGATGGACAGGGCCGATCCACTTACCGATCCATATTCCATTTCATATCTTACCATCAGCACAGCAACTGAATGAGCAAATAGTATTAGCAGTTGGTTTAACTAAAATGTCATTTATTAATGGGTCATCATGTAGTTTTGTTTTGTTACACTCTGCTTTTGCATTAGCGGAGCTCAAAAGGTTTAGCTTCACTTTCATAGAAAATGTTAAATGCAGTATGTATGGAAAACTGATCTGTTACAAAGGATGTTTAACCTCTAAAATCTCAAAGTATCTGAAGCACCAGCATGAAATGCTTTGGCATTGTATTGTGTTTGACCAGGTGTGGTCTCCTAGTACAAGTACTGTGTTAGCCGGGACAGTCTAAAATGTTTAATGTGAACTTAATGCACTCAACCAACGACCTACAAAAACCAAACTTCTCCCAGTTACTATTACTGATAAGTAATCTCTACTGCTGAAATAATGAACCTGTGATCCAAATGGAAAGTAATCATTTTTATCTTAAGCTTTTTTCTTCCCATTTAAGGCTATTTTACTTATCACATCCATAGATATAGATTATTTATGATCTGTAGTTGAGAGAAGTTTGGTGTTCCTAGGTCATGACTTTAAAACGTTCAGCCACTTTAAGCTTTTTACTATGGAAAGTGATTACTTTTGAAGTTGAAATATAAAAAAAATTATATGCTTTTCATACCTAAAACTTTGGCATGATTTGATCACCATTTTGGAATTGCAAAATTGGAATCGGTAAGAACCGGAATTGATAATAAGAATCAGAATCAATAAAATGCAAATGATACCCAAACCTGCACAGTACCAACAATAATAATCATAATATTGAAGTAAAAAACTCTCCTGTATCAGAATCTGTATCGGTATTGTCAGTCTTTTCAAAGCCAAACCACTTCCAAGCAAGTGAGAGTGAGCGAGAAATTAAATCTAATCACCTGGACTGTGAGGCTGATGACATACCATGAACATTTGCAAGGCAAGGGAGGACTTGTATTTTCGTTAAGAGATTGTTTAAACTATATACTTTTTATTGTTTTAACATTTTACGATCTTATCAGAGACAGACTTCTGTTTTAAAAATAATAGCAACAACAAAAATGACTGTTACTATTTTAGGGATTTTGGGACTTAATTTGGGGATTAAGGGTTTAAACCTAAAAGGCGGCTAGACACACCTATGCTTTACATAGATGTATAAAAACGAAATATGTCCACATAAACACATTTAAATGACTGTTTAATGCAATGTGAAATATAGTGTGCAGCTATATGACCACCATATTTGCTAACTACTGACACGGACACGCATTCTTCTAGTAATTCCATTATTTCTGTGCAGACAGTTCTGTCTGTATCCACTAGGTGGTGCTATTTGCTCTCTTCACTGCTCTCACTTAGTTCTTCAGGATGAACGCCGAGACTGCAGCTAGGGGAAGTGTTAGGTCAGCCAACGCTGCCTTGGCAAACCTTACGCACTCGTTTCAGCTTGTAATATGTCATGATATATCTGGATAAAGCTGAAACATGCATGACTGCTCAGGCATGCTACTGAAAGTCCTGATAGTGTCAGGCATGATGTTCCACCGGAGGACCAAAGCTGTCTCATTTTCACTCAGCCTGGATGTACTTGTGCATGTTTATTGACTCTGAGGAGATTTCCTTCACTCTCTCCTCAAGAAGAGGCAGCTGCTAAACATGTGGTTTGGCTAACTCGGTGTTCCAGCATCCAGTCCTTCCTCCAGAGACTTTCGTTTTCATGATTATCTCATCAATTTTGAGGAATATGATTTGATATTATGTAATTTAGTACAATTAATAAGTCATTGGAGCCATCGGATCCTCAGTTCCCTTCTATCTTTGAGTAAGAAAAACTTTCAACTTGGCTGTTACTAAAATTTTAAAGCACTGGGAGAGACTTGTTGTGGGACAGCACTGAACATTTTGCTCTTTTTATTTACACACATGCGTTCACTGCACAGAATATTAACTAGACAGTAGACATTAACTAGACTAGAATGTAGGAACACCTGCACACATCCACAAATATAAAATCAAAGCAAATGTAGATTAAGGGTCTTGCTCAAGCACCCAACAGTGGCAGCTTGGCAGAGGTGGGATTTGAACCCTGAACCTTGTGGTCCATTGTCCAGGACCTTAACTAGCCTACCAGCTTATCTCTACCCTACTACAGTCCCTTAACCAACTGACTTGTTGTTGTTTTTTTTTCTTCTACAGCCCCTTCTGTGGAAAAATAATTTAGCACATATAATCCCAAATTAGATTAAGTTTGCACTGTATGAGAAATGCATAGATATATTTGAGATATTTCATGTTTTGTCTGGTCAGCTTCATTTCATTTGATAATATCGATTCATTCCTGCATTTCTGGCCTGCAACACATTCCAGAAAAAGTTGGGACAGTAAAGCATTTACCACTTTGTAATGTTGCCATTCCTTCTCTCAACACTTAAGACATTTGGCACTGAGGATACCAAGCGATGAAGTGTTTCACTTGTTATTTTGTCCCATTATTCCTGCAAACATGTCTTAAGGTGTGCAACAGTACGGGCATGTAGTCGCATTTTACCCACACGTTCTACTACTGGTACTTTTGGGGACAGGCCAGGACTGTTGGCATGAATGTCCTTCAAGATTTGGTCTTGAAGGCAGTTTGTTGTGCTAATATCTCTATGTACTTTTCTGCATTAATGCTGCCATCACAGATGTGTAAATTAACTTTGCCAAGGGCACTGACACAACCCCATACCATGACAGAGCCTGGCTTTTGGACTTCTTACTGAGAAGTCTGGATGGTCAATTTGGTCTTTGATCCGGAGCACACAGCGTCCGTTTCTTTCAATAAAGATTTGGAATACTGGTTCATCTGATCACAATACACGTTTCCATTGGCTCATCCCAGATGCTTGTCAGAGGTTTGTAATCTCTCGCCCATATGGTTATATCAGTTATTGAGGAGTGACAGTTCCTGATGCAGTGCTGTCTGAGGGATCGGCGATCATGAAAGTTCAAGTTTAGGCTTGCACCTTTGCCCTTCACGCACTGAAATATCTCCAGGTTCCTTGTATCGTTTAATGATATGATTCATTGTAGAGGGAGAAATATGCAAATTTTTTCCAATCTTTCTTTGAGGAACACTTATTAAACATTTCAGTAATTTTCTTATACATTTGTTGACAAACTGAAGATCCCCTGTCCATCTTTGCTCTTCATAGACTCAGCTTTTCCTGGATGCTGCTTTGGCACCAAATCAGGATTATAATCACCTGTTTACAATCACTAGCCCCGTTCTGCCGTCCCAGGTTTTTTTGGAATGTGTTACAGGATTGAAATGCAGGAATGTATGTATATTAAGTTAAATTAAATTGGGTTCATACCGTCAAAGTAAAAGTCATGTAAATGTAAGACACACTGCTGTTGTATTTGCATTTTCCGTTCTATATTGTAAGCATGCCTGTTTATGTTAGTAGTGAGGTGTTGTGATTCCCAGGATCCCAAGAAATAAAATGGTTTTACAATGCATCTGATCCCGCAAAACTGCAATCATGGGTCTTCAGGAAGTGGTGTTAATTTTTTTATGATTTATTATTTAATGACTGTACATTTTTGCCTACTATCTATATTATTTGACATTAGTATATTGGCTGTTGGTATATGTAGTTTTTCCAGACACTTAACCACTGCAAAGCAATTTAGAAGCGTATGATATACCAGTTGTAACCATTCCAAAATTAATCCTTTGTGTTACTTGGAAAGGTGGCACAGTTTCACTTTTGTCAATCCTGTTTGTGATTGCTGCTTGTGAAAACTAGGTGCAGCTTCCAAGGCTTTTGGCAAGATATCAACTTATTTGGCAACCATTCTTGGCTCAGCATCAAAGAACGTCTAATAGTATGCATTTACTTTGAGTTTCCTTTCTTGTTAACAACACATGTGACTGTCTAGTGAAAAACCAAACAAAAAATAGTCACTTGCTTGTCATGTTAGCTGTGTGAAGATGTTGTTTTTATCTGCTTTATTTGAAATCCAATTTGGTCCTGTCCTATTCCCCATTCTCTCGTCGTTACTTGCCACATGGATGTTGCACCATGCGTGGTACATGCCACAGAAATATCTAACTCTGGTTGCTGGGGGAATAGGTCGCAACTAGGGGTTTGCGGTACTGACAAAAAACTAGATCTGAATATTTTATGGGATTTTGTAGATAATGACATTTAGACGATACTTTCCAACCTTCACAAATGTGTTTATAAAAAAAAGTCTTACATTGTAGTGGCTTGCTCTTGGCAATAGGATATTAATTGTTGCTTACTAATGACATCAGTAGATAAATGCTAGCTAATTTTCAAGCAGTTTTTACTGCGTACGTGCAGTAGTCTATCCTACCTGGCTACATGATGCACAATGAGTGACATATTCAATATTGTTGGCTCGCACATTGTTAAAACAGCAATCGTAAACGATACATATCACACAACACTAGTTCCAACACACAGTGTAGCGTCCCCTGCTGTGTATGGGGCTACCTAGTTGTAGACTGGTCTTAGTACCCAAGGTGCTAATGCTGGGTTAGTGTGATTTGCTGGGTAAAATTCTCTGTGGGGGACATAACTTTACAAAGAATACTTCAAAAACCATATAATCTACAGAGCTAAAAGCTGATGCGCCATCTAGAGGACATCCTGGCCTTTACACTGATATATCGTTTGTGGGGGTGTGTCATTTGCAACATTCGCACAATGAAAAGAATGCACATTTTTTACCAATAAAACTTTAGTCCCTTGCAATTAAAATAAATTATTAGCAGCGTTAGGTTTAAACATAGGGCATGTAAACAAAATGCCCTATTCTATCAGTGCAATACCTCTGTATAATATTTCTTATATTCAGTATTTCCTTTTATTGTATCAGTGCAATACTATCCTTGAAGTGCAAAATCTTTTTGTGTTTGACTGACTTAATCTGTCTGTGTGACTTTCTTATTCTGTTTTTTTTTTGTTTTTGGTTTGCGCTGTTCTGGAGCAGCAGTCCTAATTTCATTGTGTAACTGTGCAGTGACAATAAAGGCATCTTATCTTACTGTAGCGTCCCCATATCTTAAATAACCAGGGGAAAGCATGCCTTTTTATTTCTGAAGAATAACAATTCAAAATAGTGTACTTTTCTTGTATATGAATATAAACAAAAAGAAACTTTAGTCCCCTACAATGAACAGAAATTAGGATTCTCACTGAGAACAGGATACGAGTATGACTTGAGTATGACTTGAGTATGACTGCACCATATTATAATAATAATAATAATATTAATAATAAGCTTTATTTATGTAGCACTTTTTCATAAAAGAATAATAGAACAGTAAAATGAAATAAAATGGAAATTTTGAAAAGTGCGGACGCAATAAAAGATTATGTAAAATCTTACCAGTTAAAACATTAGCATGCTAACTTGAACATGTGTGTCTTAACCCTCCTCTTAAATGTGTTACGATTGTCCAGAGCCCTCAGGTCATCAGAAAGAGAGTTCCAAAGGTTGGGGCGTAAATAAAAAAAGGCCACCTTTCCACTCTTTTGCTGGGTTTTTGGTACGACCAGCATGTTCCTGTTAGCTGATCTGAGGGCCCTCGGTGGAACGTACCTAACAGTCATATCACTGAGGTACTGAGGAGCCAAACAATGCAGACGTTTAACAAAAACAGTAAAAGAGTCTTAAAATCAATTCTGAAATATTCAAAACTGGAATTGTGTTATATGGCCGCCAAATCAGGATCGCATAGTCCAATTAGACGATGCATTGTCCCAACTGATGATGGACACCGTCCCATTTCTGCCTTGCAATGCATCCCTTCACAGTGCATTGTTACACCCCTATTGCTCAGTGATATTAAAGTAAATGAAATGGCTGAAACCCACTAATTGCAGGTGTACAAATACTTTTGGTCATGTAGCATGTTTATGTCCATAGCCTGTTTATGTCCATAGCCTGTTTATGTCAATCATCACCCTGGACATTTCAGCAGTGGTCTGAATTGCTGTGATGACCTTTCGGGTCTGATATTGTTTCTGGCTTTAGGTCTTGCTACAAGATTGGATCAGTGCATCTCTAAAATTACAGCTGACCAGGAATGTATGACAGATGTGTCCAGTTGTCGAATTAGAGCAGACGGCCCCCTTTGTAACCACCTCTCATTTTGGCCACCTGCTTCTGAGTGCATGAAACCCTTAACCAGATGCTAACCGTTGGCAGCCTTAACGGACTTCAGATGCGATTTAGGCTTCTGAAGAGCCGTGTCCGCGGCTGGCCTTGCCTCCAGGTGCTAGACTTCTGTGAAAGGGCGAGCAACTTAAATGCCCTAGGGAGAGAGGGGAGTATGCATGGTTACTCTCAGAAGACTTGAAGAAGCAGTCTGGGCCCAATCTCAGCACCTGGAGGTCAGGAGGCTTTAATCAGTGGCACGCCGCCACTCCAGTGCAAACCCGAGCCCATGCGAGCGCTTTGATCTGATTCATTTATCCCTGTCCACCTGTTAACGGCCAGCCGCCAATCACAATGGCCTGCCCTTATCTGCTGCCTCAAAAGTGTCCGTGTGTGTGCGCGTGTCCTTGTGTGTGTCTGCATATGGACAGCTCTGTTAAGATTAAACAGGCCCCGCTCTTTATTGGCCTGTCATTCTATGTAAATGGCAGTAAGACGGGTATTCTTTCTTTCCTTTTGTATATGTTTCATGTGTTCTTATCCCCCCCACCCCATCTCCTTTTCATCTGTAGCCAAACACTTGCCATTGATAATTCACACAGAACTAGACATGAAAGAGAAATAATCTTATGTGTCATGTGTATAAAGACTAATAAAAAAACTCTGTGGACCAAGGGCACCCTCTTCTGGTTCTGGTGCTGTAATCCAGCTGAAAAAAAGTTGTGCAAGGTTTGAATTGCATAAGGGATAAGCATGGACAGACAGGAAAACAATCAGTGTCTGGGTGGTGTGATGTGGCCCAGATGCTAAGTTGATGGTATTTTAATAACAGCAGTGCTTTATTCAACTTACACAATGCCAAATACCAAACAGTCACTTTTTCTTTCTAAAAACGCACAATATATATGTGTACCGATCACATTATTAGGTACACCACCTTGTTTCTACACTCATTGTCCATTTTATCAGTTTCACTTTGCATACTTTGGTAGTCCCCTTTCCTCTATTCTCTAATGGGGAACTATTTGAGTGGTGGATTGTTCTCATCACTGCACTGACACTGACGTGGTGGTGGTGTGTTAGGGTGTGTCTTGGTGGTAGTATTATATCAGATACAGCAGTGCTGCTGGAGTTTTTAAACACTGTGTTCAGTCACTATGCACTCTGTTAGATATCTACCACATTTCTCCACCTTGTAGATATAAAGACAGCAGCTCATCCATTGTTACACAGTTTGTGTTAGTCATCCTCTAATCCATCAGTAGTACTCACAGGATGCTGCTGGACAGTTGTGGTTGGTGGTCGGTTTTCAGTCTACTGAGGTGTTTAAAAAACCTTCAGCAGTACTGCTGTGTGATCCTGTCATACAAGCACAACACACTCTAAACACCAACACCGTGACTATGAGTGCTAGGCCTTATTTTTGGCTAAAAATAAGTAAACGAGTGCATGTACAGGCAAATAAATTTAACATAGATGATGTCTGTTAAATATTGGGCTGTAGTCAAGACCACCATTGTGGAATCCAGGACATGTCCAAGACCCAGATATCTGAGATCGAGTCGAGACAGGGTCAAGTCCCAGTCTAGAAGAAGGTGAGTCTGAATCTGGACCCAATTCTGAACTAAAATTGACCATGTCCCTGTCAAAAGGTTTGAAGTAAGGATATGCATGTATTATGTATTATTATAATGCTGTAACATATAAAATGTGGTTTTTAATGCCATTTGTTCAGGGTTTGACTGATTCAGTCTCACAGTAACTCTTTGCCAGTGAAGATCTGCGTTGCTTAATGCCGATGTCAAGTCGAGTCAGATTTATTTATATAGCGCTTTTTACATTGGAGCATTGTCTCAAAGCAACTTTACAATTTTAGATTATCTCATAATATCTTCGTCCAATCCAAATAATTGAGCATGCCTAGGGCGACAGTGGAAAGGAAAAACTCCCTAAGTGTTATGAGGAAGAAAACTTGAGAGGACCAACACTCAAAAAGGGACCCAACCTCCTTGGGCAGCGTAGATGTTAAACCTAAGAATGAAACTAATAAGTCATTGAGTCATAGTTCAAATAAAATATGCACATCGGCATTAAGTAATCCAATACACAGAGTCACTCTAGGATCTTGAGCCTAAGCAGGAAAGTCCTTGGCGGCACTTCATCCTCAAATAACCGGAGGACGGAGAGAGTTACTGCCCTCTGGTGTGGCCTGGGTATTTTGGGACTGGATGAACATCATGTGTGGGACTGGTACTGGAACACAGCTCGGAGAGAAAACAGTAAATGCAATTAGTTATTGATTAAGAGCACAGTGTCTATTAACAATCACTGATGCCATGTGTAGCATGAGACCCCGGCAGCATTTGCTATAGCAGCATAGCTATAAAGAGGAGAACTGGAAGGTAGCACAGCCAAGAGGGATCACATAAGACATCATCAACCCCACAGGAGGCAGAAAACAGCAACCCAATGTCTCTGATCACCATAAGACTCTTTGACCATGAACCCCCAGCTCTGCCCTTAGTCTAAGGCAAGGATGCACAAGTCAAGATCACGAGGACGAAGCCCAGTTCAGCCAGACCGCCCACCTGACACTCCTGGCGAACAGACAAGGCTGGCAGGCCAGACATGACTCCAGACTCCGGCCCCGGCCCCAGTGACCCAAGTGATGATAGAACAGGAGTGATATGATCAAATTTTCTAGTTGGAGTTAGCACTCGGGCGGCTGCATTCTGATGTGCAGATTTTACATTTTATTTGAACTATGACTCCATGACTTATTAGTTTAGATAAATTAGTTTCATTCTTACAGTTATCTACATCACCCAAGGAGGTTGGGTCCCTTTTTGAGGGATTTTTGGGTCCTCCAAAGTTTTCTTCCTCATAACACTTTCCACTGTCGCCCTAGGCTTGCTCAATTTGGGATTGGACATAGATTCTAGGAGATAATGCAAATACAGTGTGGATTTTCTGGGGGTCTGGAACAGATTAATTCAGTTTACATGTTATTATTTATGGGGAAAGGTTGGTCAGTACTAGTCATTAGTGGGTTCTCGACAAGCTTTCTGGAACGAATTAACGAACCATGGTCCCACTGTATAGGTCAAATATAGCGTTTTACTTTTTATAAGGCAAACTTTAAGAACAAAATGCAGTTTGAAATAGCGCATGTCTTTGAAATGTTAGAGGAAACCAGAGTACCTGGAGGCAACACACACATAGATGGGAAGAACATACAAATTCAACACAGACAGTGGCCGGGACTTGAACTTTGGTCTCTGAAGCTGAGGCTACAGTGTTAACCACTGATCAGATTTCTTCCGTTGTTTGTTTAACAGAAAAGCCCTTGCAGCTTGTTTATATTTGGTTGTTTGTTGTTTGTATCTTGGAGATTAGACAAAATTAGTCTTAGGAAAACCACAGACCCATGCATAGCTGTGATGAGTAGTTAAAGTCACTGACTCCTGATGATGAGCAAATTGTATTATACAGTATCGCTCTGCCCATTATATTACTCTACACATCAGTTTTTGTTTTCTGCAAATTATGCTTTATATTGTTTACAGATTTGTAAAGCATATTACAAATCTGCTTGTTTGCTTTTTATCTGCTAGGAATTAAACAGCATTGAAAGAAAGCTAACATCTGGAGTCAGCACCGCTGGCTGTGTCTCAAATCTAACACTCATGTAATGCACAGTGTGACATTGGTATGTCGCAAAACTGTATTGCTGATTTGACATGCTTAGCAAAGTCAATTTGCTAAGCAGAACTACAGGAATACATTTCCTATAATGCTTGAGTATCTTTCCAAAAGCTTGATTGCTTTCAGAGCCAGTTTGTTTTTTTTCTCATGGAGTAATGGACAGCCACAAATGTTTAAAAGAAAGATAGCCACGCTGCAAACAAGGTAATGATAGCTCATAGCATGCAATTAATACAAATTCTTTAGTGTAAATTTGGTCTTCATTTCTCATCCATGGCAAAGTAACACCCACTTGTGTTAACTCGCTTAACCTATTTAGTGTTTAACAGGCTTATTTTGTATGCACAGTTGTGCCCCTATGACTGACTGGCAAGCAGAGGGGCACAGCTGTGAACCTCTGAATTCTGCGTGTGCCCCAGTACAATATGTAGTCTAGAAACTCCCCGGCCTGTTTCAAATTGTTTGAGACTAAGTCGTTGATCGACCAATCATAAAGCAAATTGACTGTCTTTTCTGAATAATAAAGTAATACATAAATACATAAATAAAAGACAAAAATACAGCATGTTTCGAACTCTGAGTATTAGGAGACTGAGATCAAGATAAGTCAGAGTGGAGTTCAAGCCTGGGTCTGAGTTCTACAAACCTAGTTTAACATAGCCAGTGCAAAGAGGATCACCATCTGGAATCTTCTAACTCCAAAGTTATCACACATACACAACACATGACTCAACCTTCGATATTCCAGCAGAACAGGAAAAAAACAAAATGTTCATCAAGCATCAAATTAGAACCAGAAGTGCTATTTCTCTTAAAATAACAAAATAGATCCAAACAAATGAATCATCAATTAACAATATTATACCAACTTCTCAGAAACACAAACAAACCAGCATTGTAATCATGCACATTCTGCTTCAGTCAGTTTCAGCCGGCGTCACAATCACTGTGTGCTGCTCTTATGTCTACAGCCAAAGACGTTAAAGCCAGCTTTATAAATGTTGGTGTACTCACCAAGATTATCTGAATAATTATTATTCCAGGGCGGCACAGTCGTGCAGTGGTTGGCGCTGTCGCCCCACCCTACCAGCATTCCCCGGTTCAATACCAATGTCCTGTTTGGAGGTGCTCTGTGTCCACGTGGGTTTACTCTGGGTAATCCGGTTTCCTCCCACAGTCGAAAGACATCCGTGTTCAGTTAATTGGTGTGTATGTGTGTGTGTACAGTACCAGTCAAAAGTTTGGACACACCTTGGACTGATTCAATGTTTTTCTTCATTTTTTATCTTTAATATTAATATTGAAAACAAAAAAATTGTAAACAAAAAAGTGTTAAATGAACTACAGTATGTTTTATACTTCAGATTTTTCAAAGTAGCCACCTTTTGCTTTGATGACAGCTTTGCAGACTCTGTCAAATTAGCTTTACAAGGTAATCACCTGGAAAGGGTTTCGATTACCAGGTGGTCATTGTCAAGAGTTAACTTGAGGACTTTCATGCCATCTTAATGTGTTTGTAAGCATCAGTTTTGTTGTGCACAGTTATGGTTGAAACACAGAATCTAAAGTTTTAAATTCATTCATAGTTTTGATGTCTTCAGTATTAATCTACATTCAAAATAAGGAATAACACTGGGTGAGAATGTGTGTCCATACTTTTGACTGGTATTATATGTGCCCTACGATGCATTAACACCCTGTCTAGGGTTGTTCCTGCCTTGCACCCTGTACTGCAGGCTAGGCACCGTCTTTCCCGCGACCCTGACCATGATTAAATTGATAAGAAAATGAATGATGACTATTCTCTTCAGATCAGTAGCATTATGTCATGTTTTTTGTGTGAGATATCAATAACTTTCAGGAGTCTCAACGATGCCAGTTTTTTCTACTGATACCCAATGTTCAAGTATCTGCCGATACCAAGTACCGATACTCAACTTAACTACTTGATAGGGGCCTATAAATCCTGATATTTATAGCGTACCACTTTTTATTGATTGGCATGCCTTTATTTTGGTAAATAAGATATAATACGTTCACATCTAACTTAGTCAAAACACAACAAGTTTTCAAAGCTGACTGGAAATCACCAATATCTTTATTCCAAACTGTGTTGGATTTCCTTTTTGAGGAGTTTTATACTCCTTTCCATTGTTTCAGCTAACAGCTCTCTTCTTGTGGCTTTGTTTTCTTTCAATTATCCAATTCCAACAGCTTGTTAAAGGACTGTAATTAACCTGTAACCACTCCCATTTAACTGGTATTGTTTTAGAAATGCAAATTATGAATCAATTTCATTTTTTGTCCTCAGTATTTCCATAGTCTTGTCCTCTGATGGTTCTGGTACATTCATCTTTAAAAAAACTGTTTGCTGTCATATCTGTGATTTGTCTATTTACTACAAAGTTTACTGAACATCCTCTAAGTGTGGTGATTCTGTATTTTTTGCCTGGGGTTGTGTAACTGGTGCTGTCTGTGCTAACACCACAATCTCAAACTCATTATTTTTAGGCTAAACATAAAAGCACAATGATCCAGCTGAAATTGAAGGCTCTGTAAAATACGTGCATGTGATGTTCTATGAAAATAAATAGCAGCGTCAAAGTCAGCCAGTAAAAATACAGCCAGAACTGGAAGGGGCTCATGATCCTTTTATTGTGAACAGCGTCGAAATGCTTTGATGTGAATCTCAGCTGCTTCTGTGTGCATCAGCAAACTGGAAGGCCGACCAACTCAGGAGGCATCAAAGTCAATAGATGGAGGCGTTTGGCATCTGTATGCAAAATGTGCAGATGGATTTATAATAGATGTCTGCCTGTTGGCTTGAGGGTAGGCATGTGCCAATAGTTGGCTATACCGCAATGCTACATATGCAATACTACTGTCCTGTTCATAGTATGTAGTGTGAACAGTAGTATTGTATGTCAAGAGTGGTTTAGACTTAACTTGTTTCCTTGAAAAACACACAGAGGTGCTGGAAAGTTTGTGCTCCCTTTAGAATTTTCCATATTTCTGCATAAATATGATTTAAAACATCATCAGATTTTCACACGAGTCCTAAGTGTAGATAAAGAGAACCCGGTTAAACAAATGAGACAAAAATATTATACTTCGTCACTTATTAATTGAGGAAAATGATCCGATATTACATATTACTTTGTGGCAAAAGTATGTGAACTTTTGCTTTCAGTATCTGGTCTGACCCCCCTGTGCAGCAATAACTGCAACCAAACATTTCCTGTAACTGTTGATCAGTCCTGCACACCGGCTTGGAGGAATTTTAGCCCATTCCTCCGTACAGAACAGCTTCAGCTCTGGGATGTTGGTGGGTTTCCTCACATTAACCGCTCACTTCAGGTCCTTCCACAACATTTCAATTGAATTAAGGTCAGGACTTTGATTTTACCATTCCAAAATATTAACTTTATTCTTCTTTAACCATTCTTTGGTAGAACGATTTGTGTGCTTAGGGTCGTTGTCTTGCTGCATGATCGACCTTCTCTTGAGATTCAGTTCATGGACAGATGTCCTGACATTTTCCTTTAGAATTCTCTTATATAATTCAGAACTCATTGTTCCACCAATGATGGCAAGCCGTCCTGGCCCAGATGCAGCAAACAGGCCCAAACCATGATACTACCACCACCATGTTTCACAGATGGGATAAGGTTCTTATGCTGGAATGCAGTGTTTTCCTTTCTTCAAACATGACACTTTTCTTTTAAACCAAAAAGTTCTATTTTGGTCTCATCCGTCCACAAAACATTCTTCCAATAGCCTTTTGACTTGTCCATGTGATCTTTAGCAAACTGCTGACAAGCAGCAATGTTCTTTTAGGAGAGCAGTGGCTTTCTCCTTGCAAGCCTGCCATGCACACCATTGTTGTTCAGTGTTCTTCTGATGGTGGACTCATGAACACTAATATTAGCCGATGCGAGAGAGGCCTTCCATGGCTTAGAAGTTAGCTTTGGGTCCTTTGTGACCTCCTTTGTGACCTCGCCAACTATTACACGCCTTGCACTTGGAGTGATCTTTGTTGATCGACCACTCCTGGGGAGGGTAACAATGAAACAATAAAACAGGGTGCCCACTCACACCTGATTGTCAGCCCGTTGATTGAAAATGTCTGACTGTAATTTCACCTTCAAATTGATGTTTTAGATCATATTTATGCAGAAGTATAGAAGATTCTAAAGGGTTCACAAACTTTCAAGCGCCACTGTATATAGTAAATTTTTGCTTATAGGGCTGCAAAAATGAACCATGATCATTCGTGGTTTGGCTGTCTAAATTAATCACATACTATATTAAATCTTTAGGCATTGTTACTAATAGCATATCCTACAGTGACTCTTTATTACTTAATAATGCAGATACCCATATTATCTATGTTATTTTATTCAAGATTTTATTTATATATACCATTGTATAGTTTTATATTCTATATTTTATTGTACTCTTCATACTATTGTTAGTCTTTAATTTCTCATAGTTAACATTATATATATATATATTTATTTGTCTACTTTGTTTTGTTTAAATACATTCTTTCTCTTTTTTTTATATTTAACATCTAGTTTAAGAATATAATTTTAATGCATAACTTCTAGGCTGCCCGTGGAGGTTGGTACCCTTTCTGAGACTTGGTCCCTCCAATGTTTCTTCCTTATAACATTTAGGGAGTTTTTCCTTGTCACTGTTGCCCTAGGCTTGCTCACTTAGGGCTTTGGGCCTGAGACAATGCTCCACTTTAAAAAAGCGCTTTAGATATAATTTTGACTTTGAATTTTTCAGCCAGCATCCCAAGCTTTTGACTGGTGGTGTATTTAGTGCAGTTATGAGAAAAATAATCTCCATGTTTATTCAGTCAAGTTAAGTTCATATTTAGTTTTTATTCAGTTATTGTAAGCACCAGTCTTGTGTTGGCCAAATGACTTTTAAAGTAGTTTTGCTGTCACAGATAAAGTTACAATGTGGGAATAAAATCATGAGATTTTATAATACCATCTCAGTAGTTTGGTGTATGGTGGTGAGGATAGCTGTCTTAATTCAGACCTTTTCTCGTCTTGACATTCTGATAAAATCAACTGTGTTGAATATTTATCGTAAGTCTTGACAAAATACTGCAAATAGTAACATGAACATCATTGACAACCAATAGGTGAGCTCTCTCAAGCACCAAATGGAAACCAGAAAATAGAAAACAGTAACGTCTCTGGCAGGTAGAGAAATGAGACATGGACGAGACTCTGGGGAGGCCTTGGAAGCTGTGGTTCTGTTGCACTGTACAAAAAGAGGAGAAACTGGTGAAGTTGGGGAGTGAGCAATAGTGTCTCTTTGACGCGTGTTCCCATTTATTTCCACTTGGAAGAGGTTTCAGCAGATGGGAATACTGTGTCTTCAAAGGGGATTTCTCTGGGATTTCACCTTTTCAACTGAAATAACAGCATAATATATAGTACATTGGTTGTAGTAAAAGACTAGCCCCTCAACTTTGTTCTTCTGTTTTAAATAATCTCAAAAGGAATCTAGTTACAGTGATGATGCAAGAGCACAAGTCTTAAAAATCATAGTCTAAAAATTCTTTCACTAAAAACTCTGACTTGCCTTTAGATGCAGGAGGGAGTCAAATTTTAGTCTTTTCAAAGTCTTCTCGTGTACAGTTAGCATTATTCTGATTGATTTATACACATTATATAGCTGAAGATTTGTAGATAGCCTAAAATTACAACCCCAAACGAAAGCAATGAAGGTGTGATTGAGTCATTGAGGTGTTCTTGACAACAGGTTCTACTGTCACTGTTTGTCTTTGGAGATTCCATACCTTTATGTTTCACATTATGAACCTGTTAGCTGAGATTGCGGCTGAAATAACATAGAGCACTAATTTTGGTTGTTTATTTGATTTTATTTAACGTCACCATCAGCATCAATGGCCATTTTAGTGACAGACAAACAAGGTTGCATTAATATACAAGGTTACATCGAGACTAGTCAGAGATATATATATATATATATATACATATATATATATATATATATACATATATATATATATATATATATATATATATATATATACAGTTAAGTCAGGCCAATTTAGTATAATCAGTTAACCTAGTGCACGTCTTTGGCCTGCTGGAGGAAATCGGAGTACCCGTAGTAAACCCACGCAGACATGGGGAGGACATGCAGACTAGTGGTTGACCGATATGGGTTTTTTAATGGCCGATACCGATATTTAGTGAGCAATGTGACCGATAGCCAATTAATAAAACTAATAACAATAAATGAGACACCAAATTTCTGAACTTAAATGAACATTTGAGTCATCTTCTCATAAAGATTAAACAGCCTCGACCTCACTGAATCTCAGTATCTCTTTGTTTTTAGTCACTCAGTAATCCCAGTTTATGAGCTGCAAGTTCTTTTCCCCACTATTTTTGAATAGTGGATGTATCCACAATTATATCCACAACTGTGGATATATCCACAGTTATTTCAAAATGGCATCAATTGACGTTGTTAATCGCTCTATCACTAATGAAGACTCCACACAGAAAGGATAAAGGCTGGGATCACCAGGCTCCACCTGGGATTGAACCTAGGAACCAAATAATGGGCGTTGACGGTGCTACCCATCGTGCCGCTGCGTCGTCCAAAAAATAATCTAAAGGAGTGTCTAGATACTTTTTTTTTCATTTGAACTATATTAGATTGCAGAACAGAAGATACAGATGGTGTGATACCACTTTTCATTTTCTGAAACCTATACTAATATTTAAAATGTTCTTTGTTGAAATCATGCATATTGCTACAGATGATCATCTACTAACACAACCAAACAGAAAAATAAATACATAGTGATGACTTATATAAAACCATAACGTGTACTAATAAACTCATGTTGGATTTGCTCTTTATTTTTTGTTTTAAATATACGAATGAGCAATTTCTTTTTTTATCTGCCTGATCTGAAACTTATGTCATATTTTTTCTAGTAAAAGCAGAATTAAAGCTAGATTTTTGCTTTTTTTTATGTGATAAACTGATTTTGTGTAGTAAAACGTTTGTTCCTAAATTGTGAATAATTGGGATGAAGGGTTTTTTTTTGTCCATTTAGAAAAAGAATGTTGACTAAAAGTTCAGTCATTCTCATACAGACAGTGCTTTAGTAATAATGTGCTATGTGTTACAAAAAAAAGTAATGTAATTTTCTCTTGTTTTGCAGGAGGAATTTGTTCAGTCACAAATCTCCATCTAGACCTTTTTCCTCTAGTCCAATCAAATCCACTGCCAAGGAGGACTGGGTGGTGAGTGTTGTATTTAATAGTTGGTTAACACCATTTCATGCAATTTACATGTGCAGTTTTGTTCTTTAACTAAAAAAAAAAAACTAATGGTAATTATTACTAAAATGTATTAATATAATACCTTTGTGGGTAATCAGCTTGATCTTGCACTGAAATGTGAAAAACATCTGATCTTACTGAAGCACATTTATGCTTTGCCCACAATTACTGGCACCCCAGGATTAAGTACTTTGTGCAACCTCCCATTCCCAGCATATTGCTGGCAGATATTGGAAATTACAGAGCAAGAAATCTGAGACACTAAGATACAGAATCTCTTAGGATCCCCTCTTGTCACCTTGAACTCGCCCCAAATATTTTTTTCTTCCTCACTGTGTCCATCCCTATTCATACCCACTAGAAAGTAGGGGTGCAACGATACAGAAATATCACAATACGATATGTATTGCTGGTTTTGCTCCACGATATGATATATTTTCGATACAAAATGAAGACAAATTTTTTTTTTAATTACTCTTTTAATGTAGACATCAAGGAGGCCGGTACTACTTCCTGCTCTTCAAGCTTTAAACAGAATTGGTTTGCTGGGGTTAAAAAAAAGTCTCCACAGACCTCTGCCATTGCTGATTTCTTTTTGACCTCAGGGTCTACACACTCTTCTGAAGGATTTGTCTCCATATTCTCTCTAGCTTTGCACTATAGAGATAAATTATGAAAACTTATTTATTATATTTGAGTTTCTGTTTCCTCTCATTAACAAAAACGACGTCAAGCTTATCTGTTTCTGATACTGCCAATGCTTAAAATCTCTGTGGTGAGATTATATGCTCTTTCCTTACTTACAGTATCTAGAAGGAGCACAGAACCTAATACAGAACTGGCCACTAGATGTCGCATGTGTAACACTACAGCATGCCTGAACTGTTGGTCTAGAACTGCGTCTGGTTGTATGCAGATGATCCGGTTGACGCAGAAGTTCTTAATGTATTCGATTCACAGCTCGTATCACATCAAAACCCCCATATCGAAAAGAATGAATATTACTATGTGTATTGTGACACCCCGACTAGAAAGAGACATGGCACATAACACGTCAGTACGAACAGACCACGTAATCATCTGCTGGTATCAGAGTACTGTTTAGAGATCATGAACTAGCAGCCTTATCCACATGCTGGACACATGCCTGTGCTTTTGAGAACAGCATAATCCATAATTCAACAGGGGACTCATTAGGTCCATTTTGATTCCATTTTGGAGAAACAGCCAAAATTTCCCCAGGCAAAATAAAGGCATGAAAAGTGAACCGAGTGCATTTCAGTACTTCTGAAAGTGTAACATCTTGTCCTCCCTATCTCTACATCTCTTTTTCTTTCTCCCTAACTCTTCTGTAGGATGATCATCTCAGAAGACAGCCTCATCTCATCTCTGATGACAGTGATTTAGAAGCCCGTCTCAGCAGTTGGAACCTGGGGGTAACATGAAATAATTTTACTCTATGCAGTCCTGTTTTGTTTGCTATTTCTCCCCTGTCCCCACTTTTTAATCATTGTCCTGCGAGTGAATTGTATAGCCAATTCTTGATTTATTTATTTTTTTGTCCACATATTTGTCTCATTTCATGTGTGTTCTCTCTCAAATTCCCCATGTTGATGTCTGACTAATGAAAATTAGCCGGTGTCACCTCATTTTCATAACCCATAGAAAGGTGTGAGTTCCTAAACACTAAGGTTAAAAGTTAAAGTGAAATATAAATGGAAATAGACTATAATTTCAGTTTGGAGTTCTCACGTTGTTTCAACATTAGCCGTAGCCAACTAGCCACAGTGACAGCCAGAATGTTGACGACATAAACAGTCATCTGTGTTGGTCTAGTTAGCATAGCCTTGGCTACCCTACTCAAGTTTCTCCTGCTCTGTAAATGCACTAAAAATCCCTAAGTTACTTTAGATGTGTTAAATACAATCCTACAAGTCCAACATTTTGTACTGTATATTGAAATGCGTTGGTTTTTACCATTAGAATCTACTGTGCCTGCCAACACAGTTGTTAACAATCCGGCTAACTCACTAGCCATAGACACTATAAAAAAACCAACAAAAGCTGTATACTTCTGGTCCAACCTCCCAGCTGACTGTGCACCATGCCGCCTTGTGTTTATATACCATTTTATAATCGGAACGGTACTTGTTATATGAAGCGTCGCGCTTACACACAGCTACAATTAGCATTTCTTCCAATTTGGCTCTACATTACCATATGAATCCCTTCAGCTCACAGTGGATCAAGAAGTAGCACTGTTGGTTGAGGATTTGTAGTTGTGTGTCAAACTTTAGTTCAAACTCTGCAAAAAAGTTTTGTTTGCAATTTTATTGTTACTTTATTATCAAGTCGCATCTTTCTCCAGACACTGTTTTAATAACAGTAGTGATTCTAAACACTGTTGTTGAGAAA
This sequence comes from Ancistrus triradiatus, assembly GCA_025084515.1. Classification (NCBI taxonomy): domain Eukaryota; kingdom Metazoa; phylum Chordata; class Actinopteri; order Siluriformes; family Loricariidae; genus Ancistrus; species Ancistrus triradiatus. Next base: position 39,221 of record JAJAGP010001613.1, on the reverse strand, counting down.
TCCTTCTTTTAAAGGTGCTACCTAGTCAGATTTTTGTTTGGTGTGGAAAGATAGCCATTGTAATGGACACTGGGGCACAAAATGTCCCGTAAACTTAAATAAGTGAGCCTTATTTCTTTATTTTTAGAGTCTTTTTAAATGACTGCAATAAAATTTTACAAAATGTGCATATTTCTTATCAATAAGGCTGTTATTACACCTAAAACATATATAGACTTCTAAATTGTACAAGCATATCCATATTATCCTCTACTTGGTTTATTTTCTCAGCACCAGACTTATCGTCACACAATGTTTTTCAGAAGGCTCTAGCACAGGTATTACCTGACTGTGTGGTACTGGCCTCATGGTAACTAGGATATTTAAGAGTATGTTTGGATTTTGATGTTGTTCCATTTATACTGGTAGCAACACAAAGCAGTGATCTTTGGGTTCACTCCAAACCACAGGAATAACAAAAGGCATTGGCGAACTTTTTGCCAATGCTGTGAGAAGCCTGACATGTGGCACTGCTTATTTGAATGAGGTCAGTGTAATATAGTGGTGCAGGGGACTTTCTGATTGGCCCTCCTACCTGCCTGTTATCTGCAGATTGAATGGGGTTTTGGCTCTCTAATAAACAATAATTAGTGGTATGGTGGCGCGAACGGTTAGTACGGTCCTCTGGTTTGAGCCTGACTTTGGACTATGCCTTTGTAGAGTTTGCATGTCCTCCCCGTGTCCTTGTGGGTACACTCCGGGTATTCCGGTTTCCTCACACATTGTTCGGTAGATGAGTTGCTCTAAAATTGGCCAAGGATGAATGTACCTGACCAGTATCGATCCTAACCTTGCTCCTGTCATGAATAGCCATTGATGCTGATGCAACATTAAATAAACAATTGGAAGTTTCTGAATAACAAAAGGCCGGATGATGGATCATGGTGGTGGGCCCTGTTGGTCATTGGAAGTGTCGGCAGAGATGGCAGAGGGGCATAGTGAATGGTGTCCATTCTTCTATGTGGATTCATTCTTGATTCATTCGCTGTAAAAGTTTGCCACCGGCCAGTGAAAAGAAGCAGTCAGTGGCCTACAGGTATTCAGACAATGGGTTTGATTGTATAGGCAAAATGAAAAGCTGAAAGACCTTCAAAAAGTCATCACCTTATTTTTCTAAGCATTATAGCACTTTCTGAGTTTTCCTATTTTATTTTCAACTGATGTGTGTTTTCACAGAAGCTTGACTTCAGTGGATTTGGTTTGGATATAATTACTTAAGATATCAGCTTTCAGAGTTTGGCAGATGAAAGTGCTTAAAGCTCTCCAGGACTCAATCTTCACTTAGAGGTCTTTGTTCTCTTTCTTTCTTTTCTCTTACACTTTCTTTCTTTGCAAGAGTCTGACGCAATACTTTGGCCATGCCAAACTCAAAACACTGCTTGTTAAAGCGCTGGTCTTTTTGAGTCCAGCTGAGGTCTCTGTGACCCAGAAGGCACAAATGAAATTGTAAAGTCTTATACTGCTTCTTTCTCATCAGTGGTAAACAGCTGGCTCTTACCGACCCATACAGTGGTGCTTGAAAGTTTGTGAACCCTTTAGAAGTTTCTATATTTCTGCATAAATATGACCAAAAATCTAAGTCTTAAAAGTAGAGAAAGAAAACCCTTTTAAACAAATGAGACAAAAATGTTATTCTTGGTCATTTATTTATTGAGGAAAATAATCCAATATTACATATTAGTGAGGGGTAAAAGTATGTGAACCTTTGCTTTCACTATCCGCTGTGCAGCAATAACTGCAACTAAACATTTCCTGTAACTGTTGATCAGTCCTGCACACCGGCTTGGAGGAATTTTAGCCCATTCCTCCATACAGCTTCAACTCTGGGATGTTGGTGGGTTTCCTCACATTAACTGCTCGCTTCAGGTCCTTCCACAACATTTCGATTGGATTAAGGTCAGGACTTTGATTTGGCCATTCCAAAACATTCACTTTATTCTTCCTTAACCATTCTTTGGTAGAACGTTTTGTGTGCTTAGGCTCGTTGTCTTGCTGCATGACCCACCTTCTCTCGAGATTCAGTTCATGGACAGATGTCTTGACATTTTTCTTTAGAATTCTCTGATATACTGTAATCCAGAATTAATTGTTACATCAAAGATGGCAAGCCGTCCTGGCCCAGATGCAGCAAAACAGGCCCAAACCATAATATTACCTTCACCGTGTTCCTTTCTCCAAACATAATGCTTTTCTTTTAAACCAAAATGTTCTATTTTGGTCTCATCCGTCCACAAAACCTTCTTCCAATAGCCTTCTGTCTTGTCCACATGATCTTTAGTGAACTCCAGACGAGCAGCAATGTTCTTTTTGGAGTGCAGTGGCTTTCACCTTGCAACCCCATTGTTGTTCAGTGTTCTTCTGATGGTGGACTCATGAACATTAACATTAGCCAATGTGAGAGAGGCCTTCAGTGGCTTAGAAGTTACCCTGGGCCAACTATTACACGATTTGCTCTTGGAGTGATCTTTCTTGGTCGACCACTCCTGGCGAGGGTAAGAATGGTCTTGAATTTCCTTCATTTGTACACAATCTGTCTGACTGTGGACAGATGGTGGAGTCCAAACACTTTTTAGGTGGTTTTGTAACCTTTTCCAGCCTGATGAGCATCAACAAGTCTCTTTCTGAGGTCCCCAATCTCCCTTGTTCGTGCCATGATACACTTCCACAAATGTGTTGTGAAGAGCAGACTTTGATAGATCCCTGTTCTTTGAATAAAACATGGTGCCCACTCACACCTGATTGTCATCCCATTGATTGAAAACACCTGACTCTAATTTACCTTCAAATTAACTGCTAATCCTAGAGGTTTACATACTTTTGCCACTCGCTAATATGTAATATTGCCTCATTTTCCACCAAGTGTAGTATTTTTGTCTAATTTGTTTAACTGGGTTCTCTTTATCTACTTTTAGGACTTCGGTGAAAATCTGATGATGTTTTAGGTCATATTTATGCAGAAATGTAGAAGATTCTAAAGGGTTCACACATTTTCAAGCACCACTGTACCAGAATTTTGCATTTGGATTTTTCAGTATAGTAATTTTTATTACATTCATCCAATAACTGAATAGCTTGTAATTGTACAGTTATAAACCCTTGAACCCATAACAGTTTACAGCAGTATGGCTAGCTACTGAAAGACTACACCGATCAGGCATAACATTGACATTCAGGACTACGACCAGAACAGTTCAGATCAGTGGAAGAGAATGTGAACAACAAATAGCAAAATCAGATTTAAGCAGAAAATGACACACACCAATCAGGCATAACATTATGACCTCCTCCTTGTTTCTACACTCATTGTCCATTTTATCAGTTTCACTTACCATATAGAAGCACTTTGTAGGATTACAGTCTGTAGTTCATCTGTTTCTTTACCAACATTGTTCCCCTTTATTCTGCTCTTTAATGATCAGGACCCCCACAGGACCAGGATCAGGTACAATTTGGGTGTTGGATCATTCTCAGCACTGCAGTGACACGGACATGGTGGTAGTGTGTGTTGTGCTGGTATAAGTGGATCAGACACATTGTTGGACAGAAACTAGTCCACCAAACAATAATGTCCAGCCACCAGCATCCTGTAGGCAGCATCCTTTAAGGGTTGGAGGATGACTAACACAAACTGTGCAAGAACAGATAAGCTACTGTCTCTGATTTGTATCTACAAGTTGGAACAACACCAGCACGGTGAGCGAACATTGTTTTTAAAAACTCCAACACCACTGCTGTGTCTGATGCACTCGTACCAGCACAACACACGTCAATGTCAGTGCAGTGCTGAGAGTGATCCACCACCCAAATAGGACCTGATCTGAACTGGTGCTGTGGTGGTCCTGACCATTAGAGAACAGAGTAAAGGGGATGAACAAAATCTGTAGAAAATCAGATGGACTACAGTCTGTAATTGTAAAACTACAAAGAGCTTCTCTATGGTTATGTGATCTGATAAAAGTAAGCATGATGTGCAGAACATAATATAGGATCCACTCCCACAGGTGTGTCAGGCTGGCATGCTGTCAGGGTACATAGATAGATGCTAGACCTGGACAGTCTGGATTAGAATGTAAAATAATGAATGTAATTACAGCTAGAGCCAGAACATAACATGTGTTCAGGAGACCTATTCTTAACTAAAAGTACATATGCTTCTAATAAATATTACTCCAATAAAAGTAAAGATCCTCTGTTCTCTCATGTAGTATGGATTTGAGCTTGTGACATGGCACGTCATCCTGCTGGAACTAGCCATCATTTTATCGCGTTTAATACATAGAGGCAATTATAAGTAGCTCAAACAGCCTTTTTGTCATAATGACTAATAAAATAAAATGTATTTAAATATAGAAAGTACAAAACTGCATTGGTTATTAGTTCTTTATGGGTGTGCCTCGAGCCTTGCTGACATCTTCGCGTCTTGAGAAATGTTCATAAAGATATTTAAATGATCTACAGGGTACTGCTTCTCATATACTGTTTCTTCAGGATGCCACTTTCACTTCTCTGACTGCAACCAGCTCTTACAGTAGTTTTCGTTGTGAAAGCCCATCCTCTGCCAACACAACAGTTTTCTCACAATTTTCACTTTTTCAAATTAGCCAAAATCACAAATAAATTTCAGCACTAACTGTTAATACCTAACAGCTGTACTTTCAGATCTTATTGGGACCCTATATTGAAGTGGGAATATGATGTTCATGAAAGTAATTTCATTAGTACTGAGTATTGAGTCTGTCCTTCCTATGCAACCTTTACACCAAACCTGATAACTATATTAATAACTACTGCAACAAATATATACATTTATACATACTAGTGTTTTTTCTCCTTTAAGTGACCAGAGGGGGCATAATCTCACAGGTGCTAAATGGCAATTATTGTCATTTATTCATATATATACTGTATATACTGAAGCGGAAAGGGTTAACAACCTTGCTTAAGGGCCTAGCAGTTGCAGCTTCAAGCCAGGGTTTTAAGCCTAAACCTTTCATGCTATAGCCCAGAGCTCTTATCAGTTCGCCACCACATTATATATGTGCCTTTGAGCAATTCTTTTTGACAGCCAGTGTATGTGTGGTTGTGAAATTAGGAAAAATTAAAATTTTCCAATCATTTATGAACAATCCAGATTGTATCCAAAAATGTCAGATTCACACAGTCCTGAAAATGACAAATATATGTCTTATATGCGCAAATAGGTCAGGACCATTTGGATTTCCATTTGAATGTAAATGGTTTCGTCTATACATTCCTGCAAGTTTACTGCAGTGCAGGTATGTGCTGTTTAAGAACCGCAATACGTTCTGTGAAATAGGATGTTGACCGGACATTAACATAGTCTTTTCATGCTACTGTATTTTCACAAGAACTGCGTGCAAATGATATGTTAATGCATCAGAAATGTAGCTGAAAACAACTGTTATTCATATGGTAAATCTTTTTTTTTAATTTGTGGAAATTCCCAGTAATTATGTAAAAATACAGTAATGTACTTTTACAACTCTGTGTTGATTGACAGCACGGAAGATCAGCCAGATGAAGCAGAGACTCAGCAAGTGAATGTGAACCAGTTTATATAGTTATTGGTGAGAGAGAATATACAAGAAGTGGGGGGACAAACAAACAAGTACAATTTACAATAGGACAGGCACATACACTTACAAATACCCTGTAGTCCCTAAATCGAGTTAGAACAGCCTCTAGTCCAAGCCTGAGCTAACGAGTAAGCAAGCGCTCGATCGATAATTTAGTTAAATATTATCATTTCAAAATGTCGGCCGTTAAAGTGAACGAATGTTGATTGTGACGAACGGACTATGGTGGCCTACCGGTTAAGGTACTGGACTATGGACCAAGGGTTCAAATCCCACCACTGCCAAGCTGCCACTGTTGGGTCCTTGAGCAAGGCCCTTGACCCACAATTGCTTGGATTGTAAGCCTGTATCAATTAAGTAAGTTGCTCTGGATAATGGTGTCTGCTAAATGCTATAAATATAAATGTTTCAACTCTAAAGGATCTGATTACATAATTATTATATCAGTACGGCTAATGCGCTGTGCACTTTCAGATACACCAATCCCAGAGTGCTTTCATAATATTGGCTGTACTGTGATTAATGCGACGCCACCACCTCCCATGTAATCCTGCTAAGTGAGTACAGTTGCAAGAAAGAACATTGAGTACCCATTGCACTTACTTGGGTTTCTGCATTAATTACGCCTGAAATGTGATCTGTTCTTTATCCAAGTCACAATAGACAAAAACATGCAGCCTCAACATTTAACACCCAAACAAATGTACTTTTCATGTGGTTATTGAACATGTTAATGAAGCTGTCACAGTTCAGGCTTGAAAAGGAATGTGCACCTCTGGGTTTCTCTGAATGTTATGTCGTCAAATGTTCCCGTCAATAATATGGGTGTGTAATCTTGTTTTTTTCTTCACACAAACATAAATATTTCTGGTGAGTGATCGGCATGTGTGGCTTGCGACGGTTTGTTCGAAGCTAATCTAGAGGAGTAGTCATGAAGTGCTTTCACACTGGAGGAACTTTTTCATAGTTCTTAGAACTCGGCCCCCTTTACCGTGTTTTTGGCATATTTTTAAATTTGTTTGTAAGTAGCCTTATAAACATCACTTAAAATGGAAAAATTGATTTAGCTTCACTGAGCCTATTGGCTCAGGAACGAAAAGACTGCATTCCAGCATAAGAACCTTATCCCATCTGTGAAACATGGTGGTGGTAGTATCATGGTTTGAAACGTGGTATGTAGTTGTCTAAACGTGGTATGTAGTTTCTTTTTGGTGGTGTAAATGCAAGCCAGAAACGCTCTGGAACGAGTGGGGGTGGGGGTCCATGGAGGTAGTTCCTCCAAAATTAGTCCCTAGAAACGTTTGGTGCGATGTTCCATGGTGGTTTTAAAGACACTGTACTTTTTATATTTTTTTTATTTACACTTCCATGCAGATTTCTTGAATGCTTCTGTGCATATACTGGAGGATTTATTTCTGAGAGCACAGTTCTTCCCTCCCTGATGTAAACACATTGACATGTTTTTGAATGTAAACATTATACCATTTTACAGATTTGGCATTATATGGTGTTTTCCGCTATTAAAAATAGCTCATTGATAGCAATTAATGTATTAGCAGTGTTTTCTGCTATTAAAAATGGCTGCACATGACCACCCCTTTTCAGTTTATAGATCCTGATAGATCAGTCAGGTTAAGACTACACACTGATGGCTTTATTGTCTGAGCCACTGCCCCCGAGCTGTCTGACATCTCTGTTCTTGAGCACACATTATGCTCAGCCTAGCAGAACTGGTTGCCATCATAAGTGTCAGACAAGCCTGGACATACTTCTTTTTTTAATTCCACTTTTTATCAGCTCTGCGATGCATTTAACCCTGCAGTGCTTGGAGTTTAGAGTAAATTTTGGGAGGCGTGTCATAACACAGCCTTCTAACACTGGGAAATGAATAAAGAATCCTGTCCTCTCTATCTATCCCTTTATCTCTCCGTGGCTGCCTTTCTCTGATCTACAATAATTGTTTTTGTTATTTTTTGTTTGACTTAGAAAAGGACTTGATGCCTTTTTTTAAGGCAAACATGGTGGTATAAGGTTCGACCTGTGTCATTCCTTGTCGTATCCCAATGCTCAAAAGAACCGTCACTGTGGATTAAGAGGATGGTAGGATTACGAACATGTTCAAAACCTCAATAATAATACACATCTGTTTCCTCCTAGCTACAACTGCTTTTTTGGGTTGTCGCCAGTGTACAAGCCAAACATGTTAGTTTCGATTAAATGGAGCTGGTTGGGTTTATCTCAGTTGTTTAAGTGGCAGCCCTCGGACGAATAATGGGGTGAAATTGTCCCTCGCTATGCCATCTGTTTTTCAACTGTCAGTGATCGTCAGCTCAACCAGGTTAAGTGACAGTAAGTTATGAATCATCACTGGAGGTACAGTGGTGCTTGAACGGTTTGGTGAAACCCTTTAGAATTTTCTGTTTCGCTGAATATTGACCTAAAAACCAATCATACATATTTTCACACAAGTCCTATAAAGAATAGAATAAGAGAACCCATTAAAACAAATGATACAAAATATATAACTTGGTCATTTATTTATTGGAGGAAAATGATCCAATAATCCATATTACTGAGTGGCAAAGTATGGACCTTGCTTTCCAGTATCTTGTGTGACCCCCCCTGTGCAAGCAATAACTGCAGGTAAACGTTTTCCTGTAACGTTTGATCGTCTGCACACCGGCTTGGAGAATTTTAGCCCATTCCTCCGTACAGAACAGCTTCAACTCTGGGATGTCGGTGGGTTTCCTCACACTAACTGCTCGCTTCAGGTCCTTCCACAACATTTCGATTGGATTAAGGTCAGGACTTTGACTTGGCCATTCCAAAACATTAACTTTATTCTCCTTTAACCATTTTTTGGTAGAATGACTTGTGTGCTTAGGGCCGTTGTCTTGCTGCATGACCCACCTTCTCTCGAGATTCAGTTCATGGACAGATGTCCTGACATTTTCCTTTAGAATTCTCTGATATAATTCAGAACTCATTGTTCCATCAATGATGACAAGTCGTCCTGGCCCAGATGCAGCAAATAGGCCCAAACCATGATACTACCACCACCATGTTTCACAGATGGGATAAGGTTCTTATGCTGGAATGCAGTGTTTTCCTTTCTCCAAACATAGCACTTTTCTTTTAAACCAAAAAGTTCTATTTTGATCTCATCCATCCACAAAACATTCTTCCAATAGCCTTCTGTCTTGTCCATGTGATCTTTAGCAAATTGCAGAGCAGCAATGTTCTTTTCGGAGAGCAGTGGCTTTCTCCTTGCAAGCCTGCCATGCCACACCATTGTTGTTCAGTGTTCTTCTGATGGTGGACTCGTGAACATTAACATTAGCCGATGTCAGAGAGACCTCCAGTTCCTTAACAATTACTCTGGTGTCCATTGTGACCTCGCCAACTATTACACACCTTGCTCTTGGAGTGATCTTTGTTGGTCGGCCACTCCTGGGGAGGGTAACAATGGCCTTGAAGTTCCTCCATTTGTACACAATCTCTGTGAATGTGGATTGGTGGAGTTCAAACTCTTGAGAGATGGTTTTGTAACCTTTTCCCTCCTGATGAGCATCAACAAGTTTTTTTCTGAGATCCTCAGAAATCTCCTTTGTTCGGGTCTACTTCCACAAACGTGTTGTGAAGAGCAGACTTTGATAGATCCCTGTTCTTTGAATAAAACAGGGTGTCCACTCACACCTGATTGTCATCCCATTGATTGAAAACACCTAACTCTGATTTCACCTTCAAATTAACTGCTAATCCCAGAGCTTCACACACTTTTGCCACACACTAATATGTAATATTGGATCATTTTCCTCAATAAATAAATGACCAAGTATAAGATTTTTGCCTCATTTGTTTAACTGGGTTTTCTTTACCTACTTTTAGGACTTCTGATGAAAATCTGATGATGTTTTAGGTCATATTTATGCAGAAATATAGAAAATTTTAAAGGGTTCACAAACGCTAACTGCAGCCTGTGTTCTGGAGGATACAGTATTGTTGACTGTCAATACTATCCTTTTTAGGACCCATGGACACTTATTTGCTCTAAGAATACAGTACTGTAGAGTAAAAATAAAGAAAATGATGATAAACACAGCTGAGATCTTCACTGAGCAAGGGCTTTTGTGAATCTGAATCACTGTGTACTGAATTGTGAGTCACGAATCAGCTGTGAGTTTCAGCTCAAACGAGTCACGCAGCTTGATTCATACAGGTTTAAGCGAGTGCAGCGTGTACTGAGCAAACGGCGAGAACCGAAACAAATTTTTCTGGTCAAAATGCATCAAGCACCGAATTTGGCGAGTTCAGATGTGATCGAGAACCGAGGTACCACTGTACATAAAACTACTAAAATGTTTACCATGAAAGTGTCTAGCATATATTGTTTTAAAAAAAAAAACCAAAAAAACAACCATAACCAATGTAACCTGCTAATTATTCTATTAGTAAGTAGGATTCATCTCTGGTAAACACCACAAATGCACAAATTCAGTTCTTGTGTAAACGGTAAGAAAATTTTCCTAGGATAAAAATGAAAAATGCAAGTGAAACTAACGGTCAAACTAATTACAAGAATTTACAAATTAATACACGTGTCCATACATGTTCTGTATGTCTGGTCTTTCCCCCCAGTTAACTCATCGGGTAATACTAAGTGAAGCCTGCATCTGCAGAATCAAGTTTTTTTTTATTTGTTCATGTGCCAGGAATGGCAAAGATGTCTATATGGTCCAAACAAAAACCACAATTGAAAAAAAAAAATGCATGAATTGAGCATGTGAGCATAATGAGTGACCATTAAAAGTGAATGCTCAACAAAAAGAAAAACAGTATGTGTATTCAGGATGTCTCCACTATGTGTGTTTGTTTTGCTGTCTCCTGTATTGGATGTCAGTTTCGCTTTCTCTTTCCGAGCTTTTATGTTAGGCTAAATATTTCATCCACAATCCAAAGCTCAGTACTTGTGGTTGATGCAGTTACTGCTAGGGGTGGGTATTGGAAAGGACTTCCCGATACCATGCACGTCACGATACTATACATTGCGATGCGATGAATTTTGCGATATATTCCACGTAGTGTACTGAAAATTTAAAAACAGCTAAAATACAAGTTACGGTGTACAATCTGAGTCACATCACATTGATAATTCAGCGAACAAATTGAGCAACATCTACAGGAGCGGAGATTGTAGTTTACACCCCATTTAAATTGTTTGTCCTTCCTTAAGAAGATCGATATTCTGAGCTGAAAATTCAATGTAGTATATCGTGAAAATAAAGACTGCAATATATTGCTGTACCGATTTTTTTAGCCCAGCCCTATTTGCTACTTGCTTTTTCTTTTACTGTCATTTATGCAAAAAGTCCTGAATACAGCTAGATTCATT